>JADKLZ010005243.1:5555036-5570790 GCA_021533235.1 Biomphalaria straminea | reverse complement strand
ATATATTTATGTGTGTGTGTGTGACATTATTAGATAATTACTTTTTGTTTCGGTAACAATAAAGCAGTTAAAAATTTTCTTAAACACTAAGTTGAACTTCAATAACAAACAATTGAACAAAGAAATTCAATCGGAGCTTTGGCTTCACATGGTTCTAGAAAGTTCGGATACATTTGACTCATAACTTGTTGTTTTTAGTTTCAAACATGACTCTAGATTTTAATTGTTAGTTGGCTTCTTACTTTCTTTCTTTACTTATATTCATGAAAAAAAACGCTTTCTTACACGAATATGTCGATCCGAAGTCAACAATCCAAATGCCCTTACTGTAGCAATCTGGAAGATTATTCCATGCTCCGAATCAACTCGCTGCATTTCTTTGAAAGCTGTCCACTTTTGTTCATACATTTCTGAAGCTCCAACTTTTCCAACTTGATTTTTTTAACTCTGTAAATTTTTATAAAGCTTTACTTAATAAATTGACCAATTGCATTTCTAGAGATCCTGTATCTATTCCAAATAGATATTATGTATTTCTTAATTTTGTGTTGATAGGATTTACTAGGAATGCTAGAAAGGTTTTGATAGTTATGAAATACTCAAATCTGTTAAGAGATATCTCTTTGATTTTTTTAAACTGTGCTCAAGTAATTCGTGTCAACAGTAGCTCCGATTTTATTGGGATACTGCTTTAGCCATTGAAAATGAAGTAACTTATTGGTCTGAATATATTCTGCAAAAAGAATTGATTTTTTTTCAAAACAAATCAATTCTTCTACCAATACATATGATGGGTTTCCTTTCCTTGCAATTTTAGTTTCAGCTCATTTAATTTCTCTGTTATGTCAACCATAAAATAAAATGTTTGCAAATATTTGTCATTTTCTAATACAGGGATATTAATGCCTTTATCATTTAGGAATTGTTTTTATTTCATTAAAGCACAAAGCAAAACCTCTCAACACCTTACCTTTGGAAAGCTATCGCTTTTTATAGGGAAGAAGGAGCACAAAATATTGAGTTTCCATTTCTATTAATAATTCTTTAAACTGACGATGGTAGAGTGCTTTTGACAAGATGCTGTTAACAATCTTGATTGCCAAATTCATTACATCAACTATTTCGGTTCAAATCATTTTAGGCACAAAGTGCTTCTTGGGTGAAACGTAAGAATTTCATGGTTAATTTTGCTTTGAAAAGTCGGTGTTGACCCTTTATTTTTTCTAGTCATATTTCTGGCTCCATCAGCTGCTATTGAAACTATTTTATATCAATCAATCTTTTTGTTTTCAATGTATTTATTAAGGCATGCACTATATCTTTCCCTCTAGTTTGTCCCGAGGTAGCAATTCTTGAAGTTCTTCTTTTGGTCCTTAAGAAGAAAAGTACCTGACAAAATGAGCAACTTGCGCCTTGTCTTTGATTTTTTTTCAAGATTTTTTTTGTTGTTGTTTTTTGAAATCACGAAACAGTTCTTCAGATGCACGTAGAAAGCAGTCTTTGACATACTCATCATCTGTAAATGGTTTGCCTTTTTGTGCATTGTCTAGTGGTGCCACAAAACTTGCCCGATTAGCATTATTTGTAGATTGCTTCTAAGTTTGAGAAGATAATTACTTCCAACTCATTTATTTGAAACAACAAATTTTACGTCACAGCCAAAACATGTGGTGAAGATGCCAATTCGTCTTGCGTCAAAAGCCAATTAAAACCTACATAGAAACATTATACAATAGCATCATTCGAGAGCTTCAGACGGACTGACAACATTGACGATGCCTGTAATGGGGGAGGAGTGTGGTGAAAAGCAAGTACAAGTGGCTGAGAGATAGAATATTTGCCTAATCCTCGTTTAATTATTCAGAACTATTTTTAAAAATATTTTGATAAAATAAATAATATTTGCATGTGGAACTAAAGAGCCGCACCTTCGCACCCTAAGAGCCGCATGTGGCTCACGATCCGCAGGTTGCCAACCCCGGCTTTAGGACATGTATCATGTACTTGCTATATTAGCTTATGACAATATTTAAATTAATTATATCTCTCTTATTATTTTGTTTTCTCCTATCAAAGATTAAAAATTTTTAAAATATATATTTTTTTTAAAGTTATGTAAAAAGGTAAATAGATCTTAGGATTGCATTATTCATCTAGTTGATTTCTTTATTGTTAAACTGTGGTATAAAATGTATTATATTTCAGTTCCGAAACCACCCACAAATTTAAAAGCAGAGCCTATTGATTTCAAGAGCATTACCATCTCATGGTCTCCATCAAACTCAAGCTTCAAGGTATGCAGTGATAATAAAGTCTCTTTTTACTGCAAAATATTTTTATTCAATATTTACAATATTTCTACCATCACATTTATTTATTTATTTAAACAAATGTTTTAGTTGTCGCTTCAGATTTTAATGTTAATTTACTCCTAGCCCAAACTTCCCACTGATGGCAGCATGCAGGGTTTTGACCTGGAGTAATTTAGACCAATGATTGACAGTCTATAAATTTATACCATGCAGACTGTATTTAGACTGAATTTAAGATTTATCCCTCTTTATATTAAAAATTAACAGCAAAATTTCTGTATTCTTGTTAATTCATGTTAATTGTCTGTTTTCTCCACTCTCTATTCAGATGTTAATACCCTTTTTTTTTTTTTAGCTTTTCTCACACTCTCTGGTCTAGAGATAGTTTCTCATGCTCATTGTATAAGTGATTCCAGGGTTTGATACTGAAGCAAAATTTTGTTTTTATTTATCTCTGTATTTTTTTGGTGCACACCTTTTTATGCCACTCTCTGTCATAGGCATTTTTCGTCACCCCTTAGCTTCAAATTAACAAGACCTTTATTGCCATCCTTTCCTTTAACCCATTAGCTCCTACCGCAGTAGGAAACGTTTTCCAGTTTTTGTCCTAAACCATTGTAAAACGTTTCTAAAATCCCCTATTCAATATATTTGATTTAAACTTTTTAAAACAAAATTTCTTCTAGTCTCGTTGCAAGCGTGATTACAAATCATTTTGGAGATTACCCATTCTATTTTAAATGAAATCAGGAAGGTTTTTATTTTTTAAATAGTTTTTTAAACGAACCGGCCCATAGCCCCAGTGTATAAGCCCCCACGTCGGAAAATGAGAATTTTTGAAGTTTTTTTATATTCTTGTGGTATTAAACGTATATATTTTTTTAAAACTAGACATATAGCTCTATTTTTCAGAGTTGTTTGTTTGTTTATATGTATTAGATCTTAAATTTGATTATTTTTTCAAAATACCTATTATTTAGAATTTTTAAAATACGGAGTTATTCCTCTTTGCTTAGGACTACAGAGGGGTTTTTCGTAACTGGAAATAGGAGCTATTGGGTTAAATGAATTAAGCCATTTTTTTTCCCTAGCCTTCAGATGAATCAAGTCCTTTATTGTCACCCCTTGTCTTCAGATGAATCAAGCCCTTTGTTGTCTCTCCTTGTCTTCAAATAAATCAAGCCTTTTATTGCTTCCCCTTGTCTTCAAATAATTCAAGCCTTTTATTGTCTCCAAATAAATCAAATCATTTTTTGTCTCCCCTTGTCTTCAAGTAAATCAAGCCCTTTATTGTCTCTCCTTGTCTTCAAATAAATCAAGCCTTTTATCGTCTCCAAATAAATCAAGCGATTTATTATATCCCCTTGTCTTCAAATGAATCAAGCCCTTTATAGTCTCCCCTTGCCTTCAAATTACTGAAGCCCTTTATTGTCTCCCCTTGCTTTCAAATTACTCAAGCCCTTTATTGTCTCCCCTTGTCTTCAAATGAATTACATACTTTCTCCTATTTGAATGAGAAAATATTTGATTTATAGTTATTGTATTTTCGATAATTTAAATTTCATTCCTATTTATCTAGGGAAATTATGAAGCCAGGTACACAGCCCGTGGTGAACAAACAGAGATCAACATCACCAGCTGTACTAGTTCACCTTGTGTATTTACCCCGATAGTAACACCTGGTCAGCCTCTCTTGATATCTGTATACTCTGTATTTCAAGGAATCTACAGTGCTGCTGCTTCTGTTTACTCTTCCACTGGTGAGTTAAATATTAATAATTTTTGTATACTAAGTTTGGATAAAAATATATAATTTCCAACATTTTGATTCTGATCTTAAGAGAATTTTTAAAAGCTTTATTGGGTCATTTTAGCTGCCCTTCAAAATGGGAAATATGCTATTAATACCATATAGTCTCTAGTGTGCTAAAATTAAAGTTGTAACATTTACCTTTTACAAACCTTATATTAATTCACTCTGTCTGTCTGGTAAAAAAAGTTAGTATGCATTATTTCTCAGACACCTAATCTCTGTTCCAGCTGAAATTCCACACAATTACTTATTATACCTGACAACACAATAATCAATAAAAACTATTTGTAATTATTTATCTTGTTTTGTATCTTGAACTCAAACAGGATAAATTTTTACATGACTAATCATATGAATGTAGGACTATTTTTTAGGGGTAGGTAAAGGTAATGGGTTACAGAATTCATTACAAAAAGCTTGTGTAGAAAAGCATTAAAATGTGAGCATGTTGAAGCCTTGATATCAGTTAGTGCATATTTATATTTAAATCTTGGTTGTTACAATATATAAAAAGATTTTTTTTTTAAAGGCAATAATTCTTCATCTTAAAAACACATGCACAAATATTAGTCAGAAGTAACACTCACATATGATGTACTGAATGCTCATTTCACAAAATAATAACTTAGGACTTATGCCTATAATGCTTAGTAGAGAGTTTAAAACCAACCTACCATCATTTTTTTACTGTCTTACAACTGGTCTGGGCTGTGACTTCTTCATTTATTAAACATACTACAGAAGGATGAGCTGCCCATATGAAATCTCCAAATTTATTTCATTTCTTCTTGGCATTTCCCAAATTTCCTGTTAAAAGTTGTAAAACTTCTGCTAAGTGTCAAATACAAATTTCACAAAGCTCCAAGATTACACAAAAAACATTATACATGAAATCAATAAATTAGTTATTTGACATAGCACCTTTTGTATTTTTTTTTCAGCACCTAAGTCTGTATCCAACATTAATGGTATTCCTAGAGAAGCTGCACTCATGGTGAATTGGACAGCACCTGCAGATTCGGAACAAGTCAGATACACTATTCAAGCCACAAACATATACAATTACAGTGATTCAAAGAAGTACACAGAACCTGCCAGCAATAAAACTGATTTCTCCAAGTTATTGAATAACTTAACTGGAGGCACTCGATATGAAGTGAAAATATATGCAGAGTCTAACTTTGCTACAGGACAAGAAAACACAAAAAATATATTTACACGTAAGTTATATTTTTAAGAGCATCTTTGAAAATGAACAGTTTGTATTTGCCATAGTCTACTAGCGTCCTTTGTCATAAGGTTAAATATTATGTTTTCAACCTGCCACTCTTTCTATGCTTTGACAAGATTTTAAATACAGAAATGAAATGAAATTCAATTATGTCATATATATTATCTTATCTTTTTCTTATTTTATACTAGCTAAATTTTACCCGGCTTTGCTCGGGTTTTTCTTTCTACAAATATCATGCATTTAGTCCGTTTGAATAATCAATAAAGACGTGAACAAAAAAGATGATAATTTAAAAAATAAATCGATTCATCTAGTAATAAAAAAGATAGATTGTCTACGAAAATTTCAACCTTTTATTTTGTTAGGTGATTTTAACTTTCTGTTCAGATCTGTTTCTCCCATTGTTAAAGAAACTTTATTCAGTGTAGTAAAAACTTCGCTTGATACTGTGTTTAAGTAATCAGATCGAATGCCTGGTTCATATTATGCTGTAGTGTCCCAACAGATAAAGTCAATCAGACTATCCGTACGATGTGTACACAAAAGTCAAACTTTGTGTTCTGTTACATAACATACACATATGCCAGAGCAGCTTGTCTAAGTGGATCTAAATTTGATATCCTCGTCTTGGCTTCATGAGATTTAACAGTAAAAAAGAGAAAAAAACACAAATGATCATTGTATCGTTTTCTAAGAATCTAACATACAGCTTTTATGTGTTGTTGCATCTTCCTGTTTCGACGTCATCTAATAGAGTTTAACTTTTTTAAAATTTAGAGATTGTTTATCGCTATCTCTATATCATCATCTCATGTCATCTCTGCCTGTGGTCCCTACTGGGGCATAGGCCACCAACCATCTTTCTCCAGGCATCTCGGTTCTGGGCGAATCTCTCCAACTGTCCCCATGTCTCGCCCATCTGCTTGGCATCTGTTTCCAGATCGCAGCGCCATGTATTCCTGTGCCGTCCTCTCTTCCTCTTTCCTGGGGGGTTACAGGTTAAGACTTGCCTTGTTATGTTGGATGCAGGCTTGCGAAGGTTCTGACC
Source organism: Biomphalaria straminea (assembly GCA_021533235.1). NCBI lineage: Eukaryota > Metazoa > Mollusca > Gastropoda > Planorbidae > Biomphalaria > Biomphalaria straminea. The sequence goes on along the minus strand of JADKLZ010005243.1, from coordinate 5,564,383 downwards.
TATCCATCTCCAGCGTCTTTGAAGGACATCTATTTCAATGGGCTGCTGTTTTGTTCATTGCCACAGTTCGTCATTTGAGATCTTGTCTGGTCTTCGGATCATAAGAATTTTCCTCAGGCAGGTGTTGATGAATACCTGGATTTTTTTTATGGCGGTGTTGGTGGTTCTCCAGGTCTCTGCTCCATAAAGTAGTATCAGCTTAACAATGGTGTTAAAGAGCCTAAGCTTGGTGGTGGTGCTTATTTCCCTAGATTGCCAGGTGTTCTTCAGCTGATGGAATGCTGCTCGAGCTTTATCAATGCGGGTTCTAACATCTGCATCTGTTCTTTAATGGTGATCTATGATACTGCCGAGATATGTGAAGCTTTCCACCTCTTCCAGCGCCTCACCTTGGACTGTAGTGGGTAAATAGTTGGATGCCATTATCTTCAATACCTTGCTCTTCCCTCTGTTTATGGTAAGACCCATTCTAGCTGAATTGTCTGCAACAACATTTATCTTTTCCTGCATCTGCTGCTGTGTGTGAGAAAGAAGAGCTAAGTCGTCTGCAAAGTGTACACTGTATACCATTATTAAATATATAATCTAGTATAGATCTCGCTGTCTTGTTTACGTTTCATAAATTATTGAATAAACTCACGTCTGAAACTGAAAAGTATCTTTAGAATATAAGAGCTCCAGCCTAGATATTGGACCAAAGAAATGAAAGTAGGTTTGATATATATATTTCAAATGTGTATTCTTATTTAAGAGTATAGTCAAACGTAAATTTAAGAGAGTAAAATATTGAACTGTCAATCATAGTCAATGATCTAAATATAAAAATAACTCAAAATAGAGTTTATTCAATTTATTAGTCAAAAGCTAACATCTGTTTTTTAATTTTATTTACAGCCGAAAGTTCATGACCTCAATACGCGTTGCCTTGGTGAATTCTGTAAGCGACAAAAAGCAATAAAATATCTTTTATAATCAAATCGAAGACGTGGATGTAATTGTTAATATAACATTGTTTGTTTAATTGTATGTAGCTCTAGATCTAAAATCTAAACAATTTGAATGCCACAGTAGTTATTATAGTAAAAGACTATAAATACTGTGAGTGTGTGCTTTTGTCGACCTAGATACACTTAGCGTGTTGATGTAGACACATTAGCCGTATTTCATTCATTTCATCATCATTCATTCATTTCGTACGTCGTTATCAGGTCTAAATGCGCATAAGTAAATTTTAAATAAAAAAGTAAATTTAAAATAAAGATTTAAAATTAAACCAAATTGGTAACAGTATGCTTAAATGATTAAACAAAACACATTGGAAAGTAAATTGCATTATGTAAGTTGTTTATTAGTTCAATAATATCCTTTTATAATGCGCGATATTATGACCCCTGACGTTAACTTCATTCGTATCACTACGCGGCCTCTCTAACCATAGTGTGTTTACATAGCGATGTGCATGACACATGAATGGGTGACAAAAAGCGATAACATATAAATTTATAATCAATAATAATTAATTTTATGTAGATATAAATCAAGAATCTAAAAATAAAACTTGAATGCAATTGTAGTCTAGTCAATAACTAAACACATTGAGCCAAGTAAATGACTAAACACTTTGACTTTGACCTAGATCTAGATCTATCTACACGCCCACTTTGACGGTGTTAAGGTCTAAATGCGCATAAGTAAACCTGAAAGAAAAAAATAAATTGAAAATAAAGACTTAAAATAAAACCGAATCGGTAGCTGTGGGCATAAATGCTTAAAAAACACATATGGAAAAGTAAAGTGTATTGTGTACGTAGTTTATTAGTTCAATAATATGCCTTTATTGTATAATGCGCGGTATTATGACCTCTGACGTCAACTTCATTTGTATCACTACGCTAGCTCGCTATGGAAAAGAGTGTCGATGCGGTCATATCAAGAAGAAATGGTGACCTACATTTATAGATACAATAGTTTAATAGAGTTAGGCAACTTTATTTTTTTTGAGGGTTTTAACTTTGTTTTAGGGCTACAATTCATACATACAGGTCTAAGTTAGTACCCAAGGAACATTTCTGTCAAGTTTTGTCAGGATCGGTGAAACGGTTTTGATTTCTATACGGGGACATACATACATACATACACCCATACATACGCCTTTGTTTTCCTTTTATATATTAGATAATACAGAGAGTACTTCAAAAAAGAAGATGATTACATCGTACGCGACATGCATTCAGTCATGCATATTTACCAGTGACTTAAATTCTGCCAAGCCACTGGTTTTCCTGGCTAGCTCAGGCAACCCATTCCATGCTCTAATGGCACTTGGGAAGAAAGAGCATTTGTACTGATTTGGCCTAGCATATGGGACGAGGAATGTGTCTTTATCTTTGTCTCTTTCTGAGTATTTTATTAAATTTATTTTTGTATTTGAAGATTAAAGTTCAGTGTTTTGTGTATAATTGCTACTTTACTTTTGAGTCTTCTATTCTGAATGCTTTCTAAATTTAGTGATTTTACTAAAGGTGTTACTCTAGTCAAATGGGAATATTTGTTTGTTGTGAATCTCACTGCTCTATTTTGTGTTTGTTCCAGTTTTTTAATGTTTTCTTGAGTTGAGGGGTCCCAAACAAAGGATGCATATTCTATTATTGACCTAACTAAGGTTAAATAGCATTTTTCTTTTATTTTCTTATTTGATTTATAGAAATTTCTTTTAATAAACCCTAATGCTTTGTTTGATTGTTTGAAGCGTGAATGGTGCCAAGGATAATGCTATAAAGTATAAAGTCGATCCATTGAAGTATAAGTAGATCTAATATTTTCCGCAGATGACAGCTGATAATTTAGTGATTCACTTACAAACAAATGGATTTATAACCAATTAGTTGCATTACACTAATCAATAATCTTAATTTCTTTAGATAAAATGCAATGTTACACCCACCAGGATCAACAATGACCCATCTCAATCTACATCCATTTCATAAGTAACATAACTTAAGTTCAACAGCTTATGCCGTTATGCAAGCCTCCTCACCCAATCTCTGAGTAAGACATGAACGCTATTTGAGTCAATGCCAACTGAAGCTTTCAATAAGTAATGAAGTGTTTATTTACATTACCACTTTCAGCAATGAAAACCTTACAGAACCTGCATATCCTGTAATGACTTAATTTTTTCCTGTATATTTCTACTAGAAGTTAAGAAACTTAATTTAATTTCATCTTGTGCTCATTTTATATAAGATGTCTTGTCTGGGGTATGTGCGCTGGATAGTTGTTCACTGGATTGTTGTTGGGTTGTATCAATGGTCATAGGTTCATGTTCTGTGAGCTGACATCCCTTGTCATATTGTGAAAAGTTTTGTCTGGGTTGTACATTATCTCTGAAGGAACATTTAAGACATGTAAAACAAATAACATACTTATTGCACCATCCTTGATTCGAATCTATGACATTCTTTTTCTAATCTCCTGTGAATTCCTTGGCAACTTTTGTTGTCACACTCTATATGTCACACTCTACATGTTTAGACTCTAAACCATTATTACGATTACAGATTAAAATCTAACTTTATGATTTATTGGACATTAAACTTTTATGTTACTTTGGAGCCCTGAGTTGTCAAGCTCTTTAAGTTAGTGGTGTTGTGTGGAGCAGTTTGCAAAGAGCCTAGATAGTGACAATCGTTACAATATAATTATATATTGTTAAATGTAATACACAAGTAAAAGATAAATTTCCTAAAGGATAATAAAGATTATTTATTTTTACTTTTATCTCTCAAGCTTATGTATAAATGGTGTGTTTAGTTCCAGAGAGAGTATTGAACCTTTCCGGTGTGGCCATCAACACCACAACATACAATCTGACCTGGAGTTTGTCCAGTAGTTCAAGAATCACCAACCTAAACATAACTGTCTCTCCAGGTACTTTTTACAATTTTTTATAACACCTCCTCAATATTTTATTATCATTGACAACTGACTTAGTCATTGATGCCATTGGACCTTAAACTTAACTTTCAAAACAAATGTTCATATTGTTTTAATCAAGTTGTGTCTATGACTTTCCTTTTCATTAACTTAAGGGCTTAGTCATGCATATCTAATCATTATATTATGCATCTGTAACACATTTTTATATTATCCAAAATACATAGCGATCATTATTATAAATAAAAAATTCCCTTCAAAAACATTGTTATTACCTACAGCCACTGTGCTATATAAACTTGACGATGAATGCTATATGCTATAAGAAATACTTTACTTTTTCTCTTGATAGGAAGTACAGTACAAGTAAGTAGCTCAACATTTTATGTCATCACTGACCTGAAGCCTGGAAATCTGTACAATGTCTCTGTTATAACCATCAGTGAATATAACACTAGTCTTCCTAGTCCTGTAGTTCAAATAGACTTCAGAACAAGTAAGTTGAGATACTTAAAATCAGACAATTTTTTTCCTCAAAGAAATCCTAAATATGAGTTTAACTTTTCTGTCTGTCAAGAGCATTTTAAATACTGAGAGAAATTCCTTTCCTTTTGCAATTTCTCGTGTGACTAAATAGTGCAATTTTCGATACACAGAATGCGCATTCTAATCAACTGATGCATTGTAATCAACAGATGGGGCAGCATTCTCTGTCTTAGCATGACAAAAAGGATCAGACTGATGTTCCCTGACTTTAAGATGTAGAAAGTATTTTTTGTGGCAGGTCTAAAGATACTGCTATAGTCACAAGTGATTAAGCTAGGTTCTATTACTTATGAAAATCTGAAATTCAAAGAAAGAAATTAGGGGCATTTAAGGCTGACTGTGTTTACAAAAGAAAATTTTTTTCTTATGCTAAAAATAAATTATTAAATTCTTGGTTCATTGCACCCTTCTTTAACACATTTATTTGTTTTCTAAAACAACTTTAAACATCAGAACTCAGACTATATCTTACAACAGCTAGGAAGTTTATCTATATTCAGTAGACTCAACAGCCCAGCTTTTATATTAGAAACAAGTTTAATGACTAAATAGGAATATCAGTCTGAAAAAAATCTGTTTTTAGTGATTGTAGAGGATGCCAAATCTGACTCTGCAAAAATAGTATGAAAGAACAAAATTTGAATTCTTTCAAAATGTGCTAACATATTTCTAGTGTCTGGATTGTTTGTAAAGAAATCCCTTGTAAACAAACTATTTTTTTTATAAAATCAGATGTCGCTGATCCAGGCAAACAAACCATTAAATCTTGTTTTAAGTCTTAATTCACTTCTAGCAAAAATTACTTTTCTTTGAATTAATTTTCTGTTTGTGCTTAATGGAATCAATGATAAAACACTAGAGGCACTATGATAATAAAATCAGTCACCAGACCACAGGCTCCTGATTTTGTTCTCAGGGTTGACTCCTGAAGCCTTTCTCATGTTTAGGTAAACAACAAGACCGCAGAGGTTTGGATTCAGTTTTCCTTTTTCCCAGATAAGAAGCTATCCAAGGATAATGAGACCCTCCAAAGCTTTTTGGTTTAGTCACCAGAGAAGTGTTATGAGCAGTGACCATATTTAAAAAGGCATAACATATTTAGCAATAAACATCTTTTTTTAACTTTCCCAAGGTATATCAGGTATCCATTAGAGTTGGGTGGACACATGGGAGACCTAAAAATTTCAAAGCTTAAACACCCCAGCCTAAATTTTAATTTGAAATTGCTTAGTTTTGGATAAATAGGCATTTTATCAATCAGCCACCTTGTTCCATGAAGCAATCTCTAAGTAGTCTTTTAACCACTTTACTTCAGAGCCAGTGAAGCCAAAGATTATATCAGTAATTGCTAATGAAAACTCACTCACCATTGGAATCACCAGAGAAAGTTCAGAAGGTGAATGGGATCATATCATGACTCACTTGAACAGCTCATCTGCTCAGTAAGTCTGAAATATTTTATTTTTTTTTAAATTTTCTTACAACTTCTAGTTCTCCTGTAATTTAATTTTTAAACTTTTTTATTGCAATATTGCAAGTTATTGTGATTTGAATTCAACAAGATTTTAATACTGATTAAAAAAAATAATCTATATCAAAAATATTGTGTTAAAACAATATGAATAGGCAGCCCAAAAATCCTTTTAAAAATCTATTTATAAAATTAAACTTAGATAAAAATGTTTCTTAGTTTTAATTAATTTTTTTTTACAACTAGTTTAAAAAGTAGATTTCTTTCAATAACAATTTACAAAATAGAATTATCATACACCTAATTTTAGATTATTATTATTGCTTGTATATAGCGCTACTTTCATGCTTATAGCATGCTCAGAGCTCCTTGGTCCAATCTCATTTGTGGACCAGTGGGGGGGGGAGGGGCTATCTAGGAGTTGGTTTCCCGTGCTGCCTTTGGGCGCTCAGTAAACACAACTCTGCCCGAGTCGGGTGTTGAACCTCGAGCCCCCTTCTAGATAGCCAAGCAAGCCAAGCTGCACTTAGCCTCTCGACCACGCTTCCCAACAACAATAATCATTTATTAATTTTATGAACAGTTAGAAATATTGCTTAGCTCAGTCAATGGACAGCTCTCTGTTTTGGAAACCACTGCTCAATTCATCTCATTTATTGGTCTAGTCATCTGAACACTTCAACATAAAAAATGAGAATAAAGAAGTGGCGCCCAACTTTTTTTTTGGCCTTGGGAGTCCATGCAATGTCATGGTCATTATGCAACACAAAAGGAAATATTTGAAAAGCTAGATCCATTTTCATTCCAGCCCTTAAATGAGTCAATAAAATTTTGCAATAATTGACATATTTTTTTTTTTTAATTGTACAAAATACAAAAACACAAAAACAGTATAGAAAAAAAGAAGAGCATCTCATGTTGCCTCAATATTTGTAAAGTTATTTTGTTTTTCAGGGTAAAGATGGATGAAGTTAAGTTTGACAACCTGGAACCTGGGAGACCGTATAGACTAGAAGCTTACACTGTGATTGATATGACAAGAAGTGACAACATCACTGTTAATTTATTTACCAGTAAGTGGATCCACTTTTTTTTAGATGGTAGCAGAAAAGAGTTAGTACCACTTTGAGCATAAATGCAGGTAAAGAGGCTTTAATATATTAGCATCTACTGTTGTGCACTCACAATCATTTCAGTTATCAGGCTGGAATTCAGTGTGGCTTCTAATTAAAACATTTCAGAAGCATGTTTTTTTTTATTAACAGCATATATAACTATGTGCACCTCTAACAATTACTTTTAATAAAAATGACACACACACACACATATATATATATATATATATATATATATAATATATAGGCATATGTGTTTGCATATGTATTGTTTTCTATAGACATTAAATAACAAATAAGATAGTTTTTTTTTCAAGTAGATAAATGAACACTATTTAGCTTATATTACTTAGACTACCAATAGTTCAAAGCAATCTTTTCTTTTTTTTGGGTCGGTCAGGTAATATATTTTTACTATTTGTATTAAAGGATAGATTCATGTTCTTATGTTAAAATTAACACCTTTAACATCTTTACACAATGCAAAACTGTTTTTTAAATGTACTTAAAAATTTTTTCAAACTATTAAAGAATGTAATTGGTTGGTTTCAGATATTATAAAATAACATTCATTTTATTTGTTTAATATTTAACTTTCAATTTGTTTAAGTTTGCTTATTTATATATTTGTTTTCCACTAAGAACCAAAGCCACCTAAATCATTGGATGTATTGGTTGATGGAACAAGAATCCGAGCTAAATGGGAATCTCCCGACTTTGGCTTTGATGGCTTTAATGTAACACTGACCAAGTTGGTGGAAACTGGGTCTCTGATTGAACAGCAGCAGGTGATTAATCACTTATTTTTTTTACTTTTGTTTGATTTTCTTGACAAAAAAAAAACGTCTTGAAAATTTTTAGTGTGGGGAAAGGAGTCATGTTATCTATTTGTCTATATGCTGTCTTTTTATCTTTCTTTGTATCTGTCTATTTATCTATCTAGGTTCATGTTATCTATCTATCCATCTATTTGTATCCTAAGTAACACCTTTAATATAATTACTAAATTTAGAAAGCCTTCAGGACAGAAGACTCAAAAGTAAAGTAGCAATTATACATAAAACACTGAACCATAATCTTCAAATTCCAAAACAAAATTTAATAAAATACTCAGAAAGACACAAAGAAAAAGGCACATTCCTCGTCCCATATGCTAGGACAAATTTATACAAAAGCTCCTCCTACCCTAGCGCTATTAGAGCATGGAATGGATTGCCTGAGCTAGCCAGGAAAACCAGTGACTTGGCAGAATTTAAGTCATTGATTAATATGCATGACTGAATGTATGACGCGTAGGACGTAATCATCTTCTTTTTTGAAGTAACATCTGTATTGTATATGATAAGAAGATAAGATAAGTAATTATACCCTCTTCAGCCTCATAGTTATTGGTTGGAGTTGTGTTGCCCACTCAGCAATTCCTCCTTCATACCATGCACAGTTGGGTGCAAAATTAGGTATACAGTGATAAAAAAGAGATAACATGTACCGTATATATTTACTGTATTTATAATTCTGTCTCTTCGTCATCGATAGTGTGTCATAGTTTTCTCAAAACTGTCTCTAGAGTTAACACCAATAGGATAGTGACAGACTCAGAACTTTGCCAGGACGGCCTTTCTGCACCATTAAGTTGACACCACACATCCTTTCAGTCTGGTCTACTCAACTGCCTATGAAGCTCATTCACATTTTCTGAAGCATCCCAACCATCATTCCAAAGTGCCAACAGTCGGCTGTCGGCTTTTTATAAGTGCACGGTTAATAATACACAAAGACCATTCGGACAACGGTTTTTGCTAAAATATTAGCCCTCTCGTAACTGACCAGACCATGATGATACCAGATGTTGACACTTCTACTTGGATGGATGTGAAGCACATCCTCAATGGGTTAGGGTTAAAATATTTCTTAGGCCTATCAGTTGTAGCCTTCTGCTTGCATTATACCCCCCCCCCATGCGCACTACACACAATAATTTTTAATTTCACTTTTGGGGTATCATTCCTGCATGCCCCTCTCATTTCCACAGGGCCCAATAAAAGAAAATGAAATAGGATTCCCCAATCTTACGGCTGGAACTAAATACAGGGTAACAGTTGTGACAGTCAAGGGAGATCAAGTGAGCACAAACATCTCAAAGGAGAACACCACTGGTAAGATAAATAGCTTTATAATAGTATAATATCTGCTGCATCAACCACTTAATATTAATTTATCGTTATTATCACTGAGATGCTTTGTCCAACCAGTAGGCTTTAAGAAGCTTACAGAGATGC
>JADKLZ010005243.1:5529048-5555026 GCA_021533235.1 Biomphalaria straminea | reverse complement strand
AGAGATGCTTTGTCCAACCAGTAGGCTTTAAGAAGCTTACAGAGATGATTTGTTCAACCAGTGGGCCTAAGTATTCCCACAGAGGTAGAGATGAACCAGTCAATGTCAACTTTGTCAATATTATTTAGCAAATAATAATCATACTTAGTATTTTTAATTATTGAATGTCCCTCCACATTATTATTCTTTTTCTTTTGTATGATACCTCTTTGAAAATTACTAATTATGTAATGCTTTATTACAGTGCATTCTGAGTGATTATTTTTTTTTAATTAGCTGCATTGATCCCTTCCCCCACTAATGTTTACTTGATTCTACTTTTCAAACTTTCCAGCTTATTTTTGTCTTAATTTTATTAATGTTCTAAAAATGTTTACTGACTCCATGTTCAGTGCCTCTCCCTATCGTGCGGGTCAGAGTGTCTGTCAGGGGTGTCAGCAGCAGCACCATAACCTGGGATGCCCCACTTGGTTCTTCCTTGACTGGCTATGCCCTGACCTTTGCCCCTCTGAACCTGACCCTCGTGAGCCTGCCCAGGGAAACGACACAATACAAGCTGGATGATCTTCAGCCAGGGACTAACTACACAGTAACGCTGTTCACCTACTCCCGCCGAGCGCCAGATAATGTTCTGCTTTACAGCCAGGCGACCCAGTTTAACTTTACCACTTGTATGTCCGGCAGAAGCATTATTATAATTGTTTTTACAATTTTTTCAGGGTTTTTGGAGCTCTCATTTCTATACTAATATTTTTGGTAGTCTTTATATTTCTTATTAAATTACTAATACTTGTATTTTGTTTTTTTTGTTTTGTTTTTTATATTAGGAAATATCTTAACAAATGTTACATGGTTCTATATTACTTACGATCTACAACTCTTTCAATTTTTTATGCCTGTTATTGCTTTATTTATTTCTTTATGTTTATTTGTTTTCTGGTGTACATGTGTTGTTTTAAGTTGATTTTTATCTCATTTTTCTTACATATTCAACATTGTGTCAATTTTGTTTGTGTATTTATAGAATCTTAATGTTAACTTTTTTTTTTTTTGAGTCCTTAAAAAACCATCATCCACTTTGCCTTGTAATTCATAAAGCGCATGCCCAAAAAAAATATTTTTATCTCTCAGTTGTATATGTATGTATTGCTGGAAATCTTGTACTTTCTCTTATAATCTTCTACTCGTTAAAAATTTTAAACTCATTTATTGGCTGAATATGACAATTTAGATTTTTTTTTTTGATGGTAGAAGATTAAGATGCTTAAATATCTGTAATGAAATTATAGTCTGTAGCTTTGTTAATATCAGCTCAATTATTAATATAGCTAAATTTGCCTTTTAACAATAAATTCATTTTGTGCATCAATGTTAGAATAACCATTATTTAAATGCCTAAATTAAGCTTCAAAATAATTTAATCTACTCATGCTTTTTTTTTTCATAGTTTGCTTCTTAAGATTTTCAGTTTATAAGGTTTTGTATATAATTTCATTGTGTTAATAATTTTAATATATAAAATGCATGAAGTGTTATAAGGTTAAATCAATTTATTAGAAAAAATTATTTTGTTAGTTTCTAACTGAATTAATAATTTTATAAATTTTTAGGAGAGGTCAATTATAATTATATTTCTATTCCAACTTGTAACTATTAAATCATTAGTAAAATCAGTTAAGGTTCCATTTATTTTAGAAACAAGTTTATCACTTTTATGCAAATAAATGTATTGTCTAGGCAACTCAAATAATTGTTTCAAGTTACACATTCTATTCCATTTTTCAAAATAAGTTGCAAATTTTAGAAAGAATATTTGTTTTCATTTTAATGACATTTCTAAAGGTTTATATTTTCTCACTTCCATATAGATCCTGACTCAGTTGCAGCACTTCAAAAAGTGCAAGCCACCACGGATAGTATAACTGTCAACTGGACAGCCCCTACCAGTGTCAATATTGACTTCTACCAACTGGGTATCTTAGTAGAAGATGTTACTACCAAACCCAATGAGCCACCCCTTGTGGTTCCAAAGTAAGTTTTAACTTAATAAATTTAAGCTCATTCATAGCATGTCATTTCTTTACTTTAATTAGGCCACCTTTTTTTTTTTTAATTATTTGAGACAGTTGTTTATTGTCATGACCTTATTTTACCCTGATTCACTGTTAACAACAGAAACAATATTATATTTTCTGTCCAGTAACTCCCCCATGAAATTTATCTCAAAGGGTCTTTTTATTTTGTTGATTTTATTTTTTGATTTTTTAAATTTTTTTTTGCTAAACTGAGCTATCACTAAGTCATTGTTTTCTTCATAATACTGTCTCAGGAATGTCACCAATGCAACATTCACCAATTTAGAACCTGGATTTTTCTACACTATTGCCATTCGTACAGTGAAAAGTGGACCCGCTGGCCAGGCACCACAGTTTGGACCAGCTGTTAGGCTCAAGACTGTTACTAGTAAGAGTGGAGTTATATTTGTTTTTATTTGTGTACTTCACACTATTGTCTCATTCATCTATCTGCTTCTAGAACAAGTCTGTTTAATCTGCTCAGTCTAAATGTTTTAAAGGCATATAAAAGAGATTTTAGAATGTATATGGATATTTTATTAAGTGGTTCAATATGTCCACAACTATACAAGCTAGCTCTAGGACAGATGCATATAAATGCACAAACTGTGGTAAGGCTCTGAAGCTCCAGAATTGGCTTGATCAGTCACTCCAGATTTTACCCCATCTCAAGATGAAACCAATTCCAGTGACTCATCTGGGCGCATCCATTGTCTTCCAAGACAGAAGGAGCCATACAATACATTTTCCTATTTATACTTTACATATAATTAAAAAGCTTAGTGCCCCTTTCAGGCCTTGCTAAATATTGGGCAGATGATGTAAAGGTCATCTGTTTCTGCGGCCCACAGTTAACAAGGGTGTCATGTGGCCAGCATTATGACCAACTGCCTTTATTTTCCCCAACTAATGTCAGGTACTCATTACTGCTGTGTGGACTCAGTCAATATAATTAGAATCAGCATAATTTTGGGGATTAGAAATATTTATGTTGCTAATTTATGATATATTTATTGTTTTGAGGCTGTTATTTATTTTAACTTGCATAAAAAAAAATCTAATTCTAAAAAATTAAGTAATATCAAAATTGCAATTTGTGTTTCCCCTGCCTACTCAGATATTTTATAAGCATCTGTGTTACTTAATAAACATTTCTTAGTTTGGCTTTTTATTTAAAGTTTCCAAACATACAATTATTTTATGCTCTTTTTATCAATAAAAACATTATATTGTTATGTAAAAAAAAAAAAGTAAAGTTCCCCTTTCAGACCTTGTGGTCTATAGGGCAGATGCTGTAAAGGTCATCTGATTCTGTGGCCCACGGTTAACGAGGGTTTCATGTGGCCAGCACAATGACCAACCGCCTTCACTTTTCCCCAACTAATGTCAGGTACCCATTAGAGCTGGGTGGACTCAAGGGCGCCCGAAAATCCCGAAATAAAAATCCCAGTCTTCACCAGGATTCGAACCAAGGACCTCCAGTATGGAAGCCAAGTGCTTTACCGCTCAGCCACCGCACCCTCTATATTGTTATGTCGCTAATATGAAAAATTATTTTCTCACCAGAACCACTTCCAGTTATGGACTTGGAAGTCAACACTCTGAATACAACGGCAGTTGGAGTCAGGTGGTCTCTTAACAAAACTAGCAAACAGAACTGGGTTCAGGTTACTTAATATTGAACATAATTTTTTTTTATATAGTTTTAAACATGAAATTCATTGTGGACATCATCTATTGCAATCTTAGTTCATCTGTTGAATATCATTTCTGTTATCCAAATATGTCCACAGACATAACGAACATTAAGAAGAAGGATACAAGTTTTTGTATTAAGCTCACTGTATTATATTTTACTGATGTTGGCCACATAAACATGTAAACATGACCTCATTTATCATTGAAATCTTCAGAAGGAAAATGACTTCATTAATGAATGGCAATGTTTTTGATTCTGAAGATTAAGGATAAGTGCAATGGTTCACATGACCATGCAGACCCAATTGTGACATGCATATTTCAGAAACCAAGTGCTTAACCACCCAGGCACCAGCTAACAATCTTTTTAAAACTTGATAGTATGTTGAAATAAGCACAAAGTCAGATTGTGTTGTATTCAACTAACTTAAGTCTTTTTTTATTTTTTTTTTGCAATTAAATTGTGCTGGCCTGAACTGCACACAATAGCCATGGTAAATTGTGCATAGAGTAACTTATAGAATACAAGATCATTAGGAAGTTATCAGTCTCTTAGAATGAAGTTGTGCAATGTAATTGTTTTATTAATATGTAAGCTGACAGACTATATATTTTGATATTGTCTCAGGTCCAGTTTGGAGACAAATTACAAAGGCTACCAGTCAGAAATCTGTCTGACTTCAGTATTGTGCTGCCTGGCTTGCTGCCAGGGTCCACCTATAACATAAGTGTCCAGGCCATCAGATTCAATGATACAGATGAAGAGAGCAGTAATGAGACCGTTGCCAGGGGCAACACAGGTAATAGCTACTTCTTGATTGACAGAATAGAAAATACAATAGACATAAAAATATGTAACCCTGCTGGACCCAGTAAAATAAAGGACGTTTGGGCCACGAGGATACTAAGGTTAAACCTCGAAACAAACAAAAAAAGACAAACAATTAACACAAAATAGGCTTATATAACTTATCTGTCTGATGTTAATCTGTTTTATTTGTTTTATAGCTGATGAAGGCCTCAAGGCCCAAATATCCTTTTTTTTTATTTGGTCTGGCCAGGTTAAATAATAGTAGTAGCATTTTTTAGAAAATTATCTCCCATGCATTAATAGGAAAGTCCAGAACCAGGTTAATATGGAAAAGCTTTTTTTTTCTTTGTTTTGTTTTTCTTGGTTAATATTAATAGATTTTGACATTTCATGGAATAAGAAATGAATGACATTTGTTTTTTACCTCACTGCCCACCTCACTGCCTACCTCACTAGCTGCTTTGTGTTAAGGAGTATCTTAATATACTGCAACTTATGTCAATTTATTTGCTTTCATGTACTTATATGTTTATCTACAAAAGTAGTGTTAAGTTAATAGTCTTAAATATTTTATGCTTTAACTCCAGATAGATTTGGGTTATCATTCCTTGCTGTTCTAACTTGTATTTCAACAAGTTCTAACTTGTATTTCTCAATTGTAATTTATTTTTATGTCTTATGACTTTTTCACTCTCTTTTTAAAAATAATTTTTTTTTTTAATGAGATCCAAGTTGCACTAAAATCGTAACTAAATTCTCCAGCTCCAATGCCAGTGCAGAATCTAAACGTCACTGCAGACCGCTCTCGTATTCTGCTATCTTGGTCACCCCCAGCCTTAGGCAGTGTGGGCAGCTATAATGTCTATTACAGGCCACTACTGAGAGGTTCCTACATGGGGAAGTCCACCCGCAGCACCAGCTCTACCAACATCAGGCTGAGTGACCTCTTTCCAGGCGAGAAATATCTTGTCAATGTCACAGCAGTCAGTAACAGTTTGGAAAGTACTCATGTGACAGGGGAGGCAGTCATTGGTAAGACCATTGTTAACAACTTGCTATCTTTAATGCTTTGTAATAATTTTGATTTTGTTGTGGTTGCTTAGTTGTTGTTTGTTTTTGTTTTTTTGGGGGGAAATTTATAAAGTCATGAATATTATACAATACATACTGTGATATTTATAAATTGTTATACTATGGGAGAACATCAGGTGTTCTGTAGAGACCTCCCATGGTGAAGGGAAGTGAAGTTACCACTGAACGAACTATACTAATCTTGTGTGCTGGGTGAGCCTTTGTCGCAATGATTTCTACTTTGCATTGTTCAGCATGGTAAAGAAGCTAAGTACGCTTGATTCTGGCTTGGCTGCCTAAGACCTCCCATGGTAAAGGCTACCACTGAATGAACTATACTATTCTTGTGTGCTGGATGAGCCTTTATCCTAATGATTTCTAATTTGCATTCTTCAGCAAGGTAAAGAGGCTAAGTACACTTAAACGTGACTTGGCTTGGCTGTCTAAGAAGGAAGCCCAAAGTTAGACTCCTGACTTGAACAGAGTTGTGTTTACTGAGTGCATGGAAAACCTCCTAGATACCCACTCCCCCACACAGGTCCACAAATGAGATTGGACCATAGCACTCTGAGCATGCTGTATGCTTGAAAGTAGCTGTATAAAAAAAAAAGCTATAATTTTAATTTAATTCAGGCTAAACTTTGACACTGCTCCTACTGTAGCGAGTTAGAGGAAACTATGTTTGAAATTGTTTTGGACTGTTTGAAACTTGCCAAAGTCCATTTCAACAAGTCTGCACATTGTACACAATCACAGAGCTTTTGTCAAAAGCTTTCAAACCTCTCAAGCCCTCACTGACATGGAGTTAGATGATGATTATGATTAATACTTTAGTTTCTATTTCTCTTTAACAATAATGCTACATTGGAAAAAGCAAGTTTTTTTTTTTTTTATGGTAATGTGTTCAAATTAAAGTATCCAAGTACTATTTCTACTATTTCTAATTAATAAGTTTTCTATCATCCTTGTTTCCACAGATCCTGACCCACCAAGGTCTCTGCTTCCTGACAAAAGCAAGACCACAACTTCCAGTGTCACTGTTTATTGGTTTTACAATATTGATGACACCTTTAACCAAAGGTGGACTGTCCAGGCAAGGGATAGCTCTTTTCTGGTGACTCATGAGGTAGAACAGGTAGATGGTCAAACAGATTATGAGTTGGAGATTGATCAGCTGACACCTGGTCACACCTACAATATTTCCATCAAGAGTCACGTGCTTAACAGGGTATCCAGTGAGATATTTACCAATGTTACCACCAGTGAGTGCCAGTTTTGTATAAATGTTGGTTTTCCTCATGGTCAATGCACTAGCTGTCATCCCATTTGGTTAAGTTCATATCTGTTAAATCTTGATTTTTTTAAAAAATATGTTGAATTAGTTTTAAAAACATATAAAAGATATTAAAGTCAGTAAGTTCCCCTTTCAGACCTTGTTTTCTATAGCATCGATGATGTAAAGGTCATCTGTGTCTGTGGACCATGGTTAACGAGGGTGACATGTGGCCATCTCAACGACCAATCGCCTTTACTTTTCCCCAATTAATGTCAGTTACTCATTACTACTGGGTGGACTTAGAGGCACCCATAAATTCCAAAATTAAAAATCCTGGTCTTCACCAGGATTCAAACCCAGTAACTCCAGTTTGGAAACCAAGCACTTTACTGCTAAGCCACTGTGCCTCAATAAAAGATATTAGGGAATCTTGATATTTAAAAAAAAAATCAATAATTATTGTTGGTAATTTTTCATACAAAAGAATAATTTGAACATTAATTTCTCTAAATTCTTCTGAAAATAGAAATTATGAGGTTCTGCTTTAAACATCACAATTATGGTTTTTTATTCTTTGTTCACCATTTTTACTATCATCACTTGTAGTTTTTACATCTTGAATTTGTTATTAAAAACTAATAAAAGATATTAGGGTTTTGATTTGTAAAAACTCATCATCATTTATATTGTTATTCTTTATTCACCTTTTTTTTATCATTGTTGCTGATTTAGTTTTAGGAGGTGCAGTGGCCAAGTGGGGGGGTCCTAAGTTTGAATCCTGGTGAAGACTGGGATTTTTAATTTCAAGATCTTTGGGTGCCTCTGAGTGCACCCAACTCTAATGTATACCTGACTGACATGAGTTGGGAGAAAGTAAAGGTGGTTGGTCGTTGCGCTGGCCACATGACACCCTATTTATCTGTAGGCCACAGAAACAGATGACCTTTGCTTCATCTGTCCTATAGACCACTCTGAAATAGGAATTTTTTATATTTTTTTTTACTGATCTAGTTAGTAATAAAGCACTGTACCTTAACATTGTCAACTTTAAATGCACTTAATGTTTTCTACAACATTTTGACCAGTTAAACAATCTCATTTACGAATATTCACTGTAGAGCCTGTGATCAACTCAGTATTGACCGAGAGCTCCAGTACCAATAGTTCTCTAACCATCACATACACAGTAGCTGCTGAGGATGTCTTTGATCATTTCATCTTCAACATCTCTGGTGGTCAGCCTGTGATTAAAGCCAAAAGTGATGTGCCTACCTCTGTTGGTTTTACAAATCTTCAGGCAGGGACAAAGTATACCATATTGGCTTACACTGTGATCAATTTTGAATTGAGTAGCCCTATCATTGTTGAAATTTATACAGGTTAGTAATACTATTCTTGTTAACTTTTGGCTTACTCTTGTTTTATACATTACAGAAAATGAAGGCCAAAAGACAAGACTAGGGCTTCAATAGTTTGTAGGTCACAGTTGGGTCTATTTGGTTATAGGTTGTACTGCACTTTTTATAGAATGGAAAATCAGTATGGTGTTTTATAAAAAAATTCAAAAAATTTTTTAACACTTCTATCTTATCTTATATAATACAGACATTACTTCAAAAAAGAAATTTCAACATCTCTATATCTAATATATTAGGTAGAATGTAATGATTATGTTTGTATGTCCCACATAGAATTCAAAGCGTTTGACCAATCTTGATAAAATGTGTCATAAATGTTCTGTAGATCATGGCAGAGATTGTAGTGTAGGCCTATGCTTATTGTTGCAACTTCAACTGTACGGTGGTAAAATTTAAAAAAAAACTAAATTTATCTTTACAATACGACACAAATCAGGAAAAATCCATTTATCAGTATCTTGTATTTGATATGAATAAGTCTGTTAAACTGGTTAACCCATTTTTAAATTTTTCTTTTTTTTTCATGGCATTATTTGAAAAAATATTAAAGGGACATTGCCATATTAGACATAGATCTAAATCCAATGCACTATATCAGTAATACCTAAACTAAGGCCCACAGGCTGTGGTTCATATCCAGCTAGTATATTATAAAATATTTAAAAGAGGATTTGAAATATAGGCAGTGCCTAAAAGTAATGTTAAAATACAATCGACTTTCTTTCCCATACGATTTCTTTTGTTCATCCATTCGGGATTTTTATATGCAGCTTTGCTCGTATGTATTTATATTTGCATAATAAATATTTCAAAATAACTATTAGTATCATCATGAATTTTGTTTTCATCTTAAATGAACAGATCCAAATCCAGTTCCTGTTCATCTGTCCTCAACATCCAAAACTGTCAGCCTGTTGCTTGGCCCACAAGTGGGTGAGGCGGCCCAGTACACCGTCGTCTGCACGTCTGCTAGCAATAGGACCTGCGGGGAGAAGACTGTGGCGGCACAGGTTATAATGCAGCCTATTGTCTTCACTGATCTGCTGCCTTTTCATGAGTACATGTTCAGGGTCATCACCAAGACAACCAGTGTCAACAATTCTGTTAAGATGGCCACAGAGGAATATATGTATAGAACGGCTGAAGCGCGTAAGTATTTAACATGTCTTTTGTTAGTTTGGGAAATAATTATTCTTCACTCTTGAATTCAAACGTCATTTAAGTGGCAAAATGTATTAAGATTATGTTTAGTATCTGAAAATTAATAATACTAAATATGATTTAGCTATATCGCTCTCAGCATTAGTTTATAAGTTGTTAAAATATAAATTCCCTTTGTTAGTTTGTGAAATAATTATTCTTCACTCTTGAATTCAAACGTCAGTTAAGTGGCAAAATGTTACCAAATGTATTAAGATAATGTTTAGTTTTTGAACATTAATAATAGTAAATATATTTTAGCTGTTTCTCTCTCAGCATTAGTTTATAGGCTGTGAAAACATAAATCAGCATAAATAGACTGGATATTAACATTTGGACCAGCTGCACTAGCTGCAATTTTGTACTTGTGAAACAATTTATATAGTTTTTTTTATATTTGCTTTATAACAATTCTCTGTCTTGGTGTTCATGCGTACTAATTCATTATTAGAGAATTCTCATCTCAGCCTGTGGTCCCTACTGGGGCATAGGCCACCAACCAGCTGGAGGTCCATCCTCTCCCAGTTCCGTGTGACTTCTGTTGATTTGCTGTTTGGTGTTTCTGTAGCTAGTAGTTTTTCTACAGGGTAGGGTAGCTAGCCCTATGCCCAACCCTCCTCCTTTCTCAGCAGGGCTTGGGACCGTCACATGGTGGAGTTTTTAGAGAATTCATATAGACATGATATGATAAGAGAGTGTTTTTTTGGGTTATTGTAGGAATGAGCAACTCTGATAAATCTAACCAATTTTTTTTTAGCGCCTGGCCCTGTCAGATCATTTACCGTTGTTGATAAAGACTTGCGCTCAGTTACATTGTCATGGGAACCCCCTTCAATGACTAATGGAGATATTAAGTATTACACCATCTCCTACGTAGGCAGTGAGCCAACTGACTCAGAGGTGAGAAAACATAACATTCTAGATGCTTAATGTTGTGGTCAGCTATATTTAGTTATCCATTTTGAAAGATTTATTCAAACTGCATTTAATCTACACAAAGGTGAGCTTTCAAAGTATTCACTTAAATAATGTGAACGTTTTGAAATTACGTTGCTGCTGGGTTTTATAAAAATTTGTTACAATTTTTTACTAATGGGGTGGATAGGGTCTGGAGATTTGTTATGTAACAAAACAAAAATATTCAAATCTTATAACAGATACAGTGTTCTGATATTCGCATTAGAGCGAATGGGTTTTGAACAAATATTAATTGGAAAATACTACACCCTTTTTTTAACACCACTGGTAATCCAGAAGCTGCCTTTTTTATGTACAGTATTGGGGAAAAACAACTAAATACACCACAGAAGCACCGAAAGAAGTTGATACTGTCCCCATAATTTCTATTGATAACATTTGGAAAATGTGATTTTAAAAATGATAAATAATAAATAAGTCTTTTGTAAAATTTGTTTTTTCTTGTCATATCTTTGTGAGATTTTCCCACAGACATGGGATAGAGCATATCACACAGGCTCCAGCTACCATTGTATGCTCAGATGCAGCCTAACATTCTTGCTAGAAAAAGGTCTCATTAACCATGTCAAGAGGCGTGAAATGCAGAGACATGCCCTCAGAGCTCTGAAGGATAGAAGTGGTGGTTCTTCAATGGACAAATAATATTATTATTAATTAATTATTACCACATTAATAGGCATAAATAAAATACATATTTTGTTTTAAATTTTAACAGACTAGAGATGAGAAAGAACTGACAGTCAATGGTTTGTCTAACACCATAACTGATCTGAAAGCTGGATACAAGTACATATTTAAGGTACTGCTTTTGTGTTTTTGTCAACATATTATTATGTTTAGAAAAGATATGCTTTATCTCGCAAAGTACAGACGTTACTTCAAAAAAAAAAATATATTATGTTCTATATGTTCTATGCAATATCCTAGGTCAATCTAGTCATGCATATTAACCAATGAATTAAATGCTGCAAAGTCATTGGTTTTCCTGTCTGACTCAGGCAACCCATTCCATGATCTAATAGCACTAGGAAAGAAGGGTCATTTGTAGACATGTGTCCCAGTATATGGAATGAGGAATGTGCCTTTATCTTAGTGTCTTTTGAGTATTTTATTTGGTTGTAAAGAACCAAAATTTGTCAAAAAGTTTATGTATTGTTTTTAAATAACATTTAACATTGTGGTGTTTTGCCAAACACTGACAAATCATACCAAAACACTGACAAATCATACCCAAACACTGACAAATCATACCAAAAGAATGCCAAACACTTTTTTCTTTTTTTTTTACACTTTTATATTTTTAAGTATTTTTTTTACAATACTTAGCTAATTAATTGTAGTATTTTTTTTATCTTTTGTTTTAAGTGTCAGCTATTGTTATTTATAGTATACTGAATTGTTAAAATACATTTGAACCAATACAATTCTGTGCAGATTTCAGCTTTTACCATTGAAAAAGGTGATGAGGAAGTAAGGGAGATTACCATGAAGACTGCTGGTGAGTTGTTTTTTCTAAAATTTTGTTTCAAAAATTTTTAATCCAACTTCTGGTTAGAGGACTTTGGTGTAGATATTTTTTTGTCTCTTTAAAGAAATGACATTTTAGTTATCTCTTCTTATAAACAGGTTGGGAACACTCTATGAAAAGTTTTAAGAAACTGATGTGTACTATGTTTGCAATAAATAGTTGATTTTTGTGTTTCAGCTCCGACATTTAAAGCCAACTATGATGCTGAAAGTAGCAAGCCACATACAGTGTCAGACAAAACTCTGCCAGGGATCACCAAGAATCAGATTTCATTTGAGTTAAAGAATCCTTTCAGTCCAGACAATGGTCAAATCAAGTAATAAACAATTCTGTATTAGTTGATTTCCATTGCTTGCAATGCCAATGCTTTGTTTTTTTGTTTGTTTGTTTTTTTTATGTGTTTTTTTGTTAACACCATTTTTTTAGTAGTAAAGTAAAGTTCCCCTTTCAGACCTTGTGGTCTATAGGGCAGATGATGTAAATGTCATCTGATTCTGTGGCCTATGGTTAACAAGGGTGTCACGTGGCCAGCACAACAACTAACCGCCTTTACTTTTCCCCAACTAATGTCAGGTACCCATTAGAGCTGGGTGGACTCAGAGGCGCCCAAGGATCCCGAAATAAAAATCCAAGTCTTCACCAGGATTCGAACCCGGGACCCATTGTTTCAGCAGCCAAGCGCTTTCACACTCAGCCACCGCGCCTCCGATTAGTACTTAATGTAAAACTAAATTTTCATGTCGTTTTCATCCAATCTACATGAAGAAACTCTAAGTCATAATATCAGCCTATTTTAAACAATGTACTGACATCTTGCCCAAATGGGTCTTGCCAGCATCTTTATAGTCCTCATACAATGTCAGCTTCTTTACTGGCAACTCGTGTCTGACTCAAGAAAAACTGGTTACCCCACCTCCGTTGCTTGGATGTAATAAAAGGGGAACTAAAAACATTGACCATTGGGAAGACATAGCCTTAGACTGCACTAGATGGAGAGAGATGGTGACCAAGAAAACTATGGACATTAAAAAATCTTAGGCCTTATCTGTGGAAGAAAAGCATGCCATATACAAAAATGGCCAGCTCCTCTATCACCAAAGCATAAGCTACTATAGCCTGATATATATGTTGACAGGAGTGTCTATCCGAAATAGGGCTCCATGGTCAGATGAAAAAGTGTTAAAAATGAGCAAGCCATAGTCATTCTTTGACTGAATGAGGCCAACCAAAAATAAATGATTAAAAAATCATCTTTAGGTCCATATATAAATCCTATGTCTACACTTTTCCAACCCTTACTCGTACAAATATAAACAAACACTCAAGACTCTCTCTAACAAACTCTGTAATTAATAATGCTATTAATGTAACCAATCAGTCTGTCTTCTCCCCTATAGGTCGCAAAGGTCAGACATTATACGCACACCTGTATGTCTGTCATCAAGTTACACCTATGTCTAATGTCATTGATCACTTCTTTGGATATCTTTTGGTTACAGATACTACACAGTTATTGCTTCCCTTGACCCATCTGTCTCGGACAAAGACTCACCTCTGCCCAGTTGGCTGGATGTCCAGAAAAATTCAAATCTCAAATTTTATCTTGCTGCTAAGTAAGTGACCTTTTGTTTTTTAATGTAGTAGCTAGTAGAGGTGAAAGTGCCTGTTAGGCACTGTATATTATTCAGATAAGTCAGACAGAGGTAACACTCAAATTAATGAGCTCCAATAACACAGGTGAATGTCCAGCAATATAAGTTAGTCAACTCTGATAGCAAATGTCAAACAAGTGTAATCAAACAAAGGGAACTATCAAATGTCATCAAGCTGAATCTCTATATCCATAAAAGCTGTCTTTCTCTAAAGCCGTCATAACTCTATTCTTCCTAAAACTAAAAACCTAGTCTTGTCATTGTCAAAACTTTCCCTTTCTATGAAACAAATAACTAATTTCTAATGGTGCCATAACAGCCAATTTCAGATCTTGCACTCCATGTAAGCAGAGGGTGTAAAGTTTATGTTTCTAAGGCAGATAGTTAGAAAGGTGTGTTGTTGCCAGCACAGTGACCTACTGCCTTTGTTTTCCAAATAATTACATTTGTTTCATCATCATCATCATCATTCCTTTGATCTCCTCATTGAACATAGGGCCTCAACAAAAACATGACACTCTCCACAGTCTCTTGCTAGCTTTTTTATGGTTTCCCAGCTCTTTCCAGTCCTCTTAGCTTCCTCTAGTATACTGCAACACCATGTTGGCATTTGTTTGGTACTTATTAAAGTTAGTGGGACTAAGAGGCTTCCTAAAAATTCAGGAATTGGAAATCTTAGACTTCACCCACTTTAAATTGGGGACACCTTGGTTTAGAAGAGAAATGCTCTACAAGTAGGCCACAGTGCCTACCAGCATTTTCATAGTTTGAAAAATGTTTGTGTCATTTGATGTCCAAAAAGTTAGACTAAAAATTTCAATGGATTTGATTGTTTTGTTTTTTTTTAGCTTTTTTTTAGATTCTTGAGTAATCTATTTATTCATGCCAGTTTAGCATGCAGTTTCCTCCCTCATCATTATGCAACACTAATGAAAGCATCAAAGAACTAAGATACTCTTGTCTTATTCTTTGTTGTCACATTGAAGCTGACAATGGCTGGCCAGTAGTGAGATGACAACTATTGCTTTCTTGTTTGCTCTATTGCTGTCTTATTTGCTCTATTTTTTTTAAAATGTGAAAAAAAAATGCACCCAATTATTAGCTAAACCCAGGGAAAGCCAGACCACTGTCAAGGCTGGTCACAAAAGTTATCTTCCCTTTTGAGATTTCAAAGAAATACAAGGAACATGAAGTAAATTTGTAACTGTTGTTTTGGTTAGTCATGGGGCCATTCATCTACTGTCATGGGGCCAGTTATATACTGTCATGGCGCCAGTTATCTACTGCCATGGGGGCCAGTTATCTACAGTCCTGTGGCCATTCATGTATGGTCATGTGACCAGTTATGTAGTGTCATGTGTCATTTAGGATTTATTAACTTTTTCTCTCCTAATTGACAATACCAACATTGATTTGACCCTATTAAACTCAATTAATTTTTGGATTTATAAACTTTAATTTGTGTGTAAAAAGAGCATACATTTTTCTATAATTCAATACCAAATATAAAATTTTCCGATAACAAACAAAAAATTTATTGAAGTTTGATCAGAAAAGGATAGTGAAATACAAATTACTGAAATGAATAATACTATCAAACAAGGAAAATAATTAGGGAGATAAAGAGTTAACCTACCTCTATTACTTTACTATTTTAGTATCATTTCTTTACAAATTTTTGGCACTCTAATCAAGAACTTTTGACACTGTTCTATGATAAGGCTACCTAATCATGTTGATGTCTTTTAAGCTTTCAACGCATCACTGTGCTAAAAACTTCATGGCAGAATGAAAGGCATTTAACTTAATTAACTTGGACGTTTTTTTCATAAATTTAACTTCACTAAGCTATACTGTGTTTTCATTTTTTGGTTAGCTGTACAGATTTGTTTGCAAGGGACTCTGCTTGTGAAGCTCTTTCTGGAAGCAGACACAGAAGAGACGCTGGAGAACTGGACTCACAAACCTTTGTCCTGGGAGGGGAGACCAGTACTAGCTGTATCAACAGGCCCTTCTGCAACGGCCCACTTACACCTGGCACAGAGTACGCTATCAAATTGAGAGGATACACAGCCTCTGGGCAGTACCAGGAGACAGCTTACTCAGACAAAGTTAAAACAAGTATGTCTAACAGATAGATGTATAGCTTTTTTAAATAGATAGATGTATATACTTATTTTATTGGCCAATATGAAATCAATAAAGAACAATACATCTATTTTTTAATAAACTAAGCAAATACTAAACATAGCTGTGAGTCTTGTTACAAATTAATAGCTAAATAACACTAAAGCACAGATGAATCAAAATAGAAAATATTCAGTTTAAAAAAAAAAACATAATTATTTGTTAAAATTCAGTATCAATTAATAACAGCTTGATAATTCACTTACAAACATGCTTATTGATAATCTTATTGTTAATCTTATTGTTAATCTTATTGCTAATCTTATCTATATATATATATATATATTTCTCAAAAGACAAGTTCAAACACACAACAAGTAAGCAGCAACACATAAATGGGAAGATCCCATGGCGCTGCACGGTGTGAATGGAAATTGGTGCATCCCAATCTGCACCATTATGTGAATGAAAGTGGTGTTTATATAATTCTCTTCTTCTCAATTTTTGTCATAATATTAAAAGTATTTCCAGATTATTGTGTCGTAAGACTATTGAAACTAGAACAACAAAACACAGATGGAGTATACTCTCAGGTTTCACTTTAGAAGTACTTAAATTATGCACATTAGTTCATTAGACATGATTACGAAAGGTAACTCATCTCTCTATTCCTAGATCTAGATCTAAAACTTTAATTCCACTCTAAGATTATAGAACTTCTCTTCGCAAATATAGTTTTATGCTTTAGCACATGAACATACTAATTATAGTCCATTCATTTCATATTTTAATCAAATTAACATTCAAATTGGTTTTTCTAAAGCATTGTTACATGAGTGCAACTCTATTCTTAATATCGCGTAAATTAAGGTCAATTAGCTATCCTTAGCTCCATTCATAGAATTTTTTATTCATGAATTCACGTTTTCGCTTTACTTATAACAAGTAAATGGGAAGATCCTATGGCACAGCATGGTGTGAATGGGAAATAATATATCCAAATCCGCACTATTTTCATTCACAAAATAGATAGCATATTTTTTTACTTTAAAAAAATTTTAATAATGTCCGGAAATTTCCAGGACTTTTTCGACCGGCGGCATAGCATTTAATAACATTTCAGGAGATTTCCAAGGGGCTCCTGGTAAATCAATAGGCTGCGGGAAATCTGTTATATGTTATAAAATGGTTCAATTTAATAATTTATACACCTAAAATTTAGCACGGGTCCCAAGATAGTGCGAAACCCACTGCGGATGCATATGTTGCAGTGCCTAAGGCCTGCCTTGGAAAATAGCGGCGTATGCTATGCCACCTTTCGACTAGTTGATTGATAATTTGAGAAGGACAAAGAAAAGCAAGTAATAGTTTATAGCAAATTCAATCTTCTATTAACCGATGAACATAATGAGGAATTCATGGATGAGGATAATGTGTAATAATGATCTTTTCTGTAAAGTATACGATTAAAACTTTATTTTCAAATGCATTAGGACTGCCTCATGTACCACAATATTTAAGTTTTATACATAACATATCACTTATTATGGATATGACAGTATTAATTTTTGAAACAGCATAGTAACAATAACATTAAAATGATTCTTTATCTAACCAATGACAGACATTACTTCGAAAGAGAAAGTATGTATGACCTACTTTGTTGTAGTTGACATTTGAACTGTTCATTGAAAAATAATTTGATATGTTTCAGCCAATGGGATACTTGAGTTTAACCCCAGGTAGCAGATTCTCTTACTTTTGACATGACCAAGCGGTTCTTCTATTATTTAAACATGCTTTTATTTCCACTTTTAAACCTTTGCTCTCTCTTTTTTTTTTTTAGTCACAATATTCTTTAATTTAATTTTTTTTTTGAAAGTATGAGCTTTATGATGAACATTTCCAATATTTCTCACACTATGGTAACTGCAAGTTTATTTCTTTCTTTCCTGCTTTTACTGGAGATTGCTTTAGCCTGGTGCACATCTTTAATGACTATACATGCTGCACATTTTTGTTATCTTTATAATATATGTTCATACATTACCTACCCTTGCTCTATAAACCATGTTGTGTCTCTACTCTTGCATTTTGATTACGTATGTAATATGCAAATGTTTCACCGTCTTGCTTATATTATTGTAGCATTGGCACTGGAAGACCTTAGTGTGAATATAATCAACAATTTCTGTATCACTAAATGTAGAAGATGATGGTTATTTAAGGACAGAATGTTGTAATGAGATTTGTTGTTTTCGTCTTGTAATGCAGCATTTCCCAAACTGTGTTCCGCAGAACCCTAGTGTTCCACGATGCCTGAAGGGTGTTCCATAAACTACAGGAATAATTAATAAGTAGGCCACAAAATGAATTCATCTCTTTAAAAAGATTATGCAAACTGTTCCGCTGAATACTTAGAATGTGCTAATGAAAAAATTTTGGAAACATTGACGTAATGACATCTTCAAACATTCAACCAGGAATTTTAACTTTTTTTTTCCCTCTTGAGTTCATTTTATATATGATTCTCGAGCTCTTACGTTCCTGGCTTTTTAACTCTTTCAATGCAGCGTTACTTTACAGAAGAAACTTTGCTAGTGCTGTGAGTGTGGCGTTTCTCTTAGCGAGTTTCTTGGCATTTAATATTTTACCATAATCTTTTAAGTGTTCATTTTTTTTCTTTCTTTTTGTTTTGCTTTCCGGATTTTTTTGGTTGTATATTGGATGCTGGAACAAAACATTTAAAAAAAAAGACAAGATTACATTAGTGATTCCCCTTTTTTACTTTATTTCTCTAGACAAAAATACAAATACTATAATGTCTTCATGCTATTGTTTATTATTAGGAAATTTGAAATGATAACATGTGTTAAGTTTTGTGATTTTTCAATAGTTGTGGATTAAATGTATAATTAAAAGGTAAATCTTTCAGTATATCAATTTTTTTATGATTTTTTTAAATATATTTCCTATTTCCATGCAGTTTTAAATAAAAATATTTTCTTAGATAATTTATTTGATAGATATTTTGTAGCCAATTCATTTTCCTTTACAATAATATCAAATATGTTACATTATTATATTATTTTAAAAAGTTACATTAATTTGAGTAACACTACCCTCTTTGCAGATTTGTTTGCATCCTGTAAAACATTATATTATATTATATTTTATCAAAATAATTTGCACTGAAAAAGTTAAAAAGGATTCGAAAATATTTTGTTATTACACAGACAATAAATACAAAATTAAAAGTACTATTTATAATAGGGACCTGCGAATATTCGATATTCGATTCGAATTCGAATATAAAAAGAATATTCGAATTCGATTCGAAAATATTTTTAAATTTTCGAATGTTCGAATATTTTCCAAAAAAAGTAATGCTTTTTTATGGATAATTCAAGCTCGGATTTGGTGTGTACTTTGGTGTGCTCACAGTTTGCAACTTTCAATCAATGCTGCTTTAGATGCTCAAAAATTCATTCAGAACCTAATCAGTCATGTTCACAGGATTGCTGGCTTTTTTCATTCATCAACTGTTGGTCAAACTATGTTGACCAAATATCCAACTGATCAGGGAATGAAGGAATCAAAGCCTCCATTAGATGTTATTACTAGATTCAACAGTACTTATTATTTGCTGGAATGGATTGACCAAAACTTTGTTCCTGTCTCTCTTGCACTTGTAGAATGTGGTGTTAAAAAGAAATGTGCAAGAAATCCACCAAAACCATTAACACAAACTTTACAAGATACTCTGAAAGCTACTCTTCCAATTCTAAGACCAACAGCAGAAGCAACAAAAGTTTTGTGTGCTGATTCCATTGTCAGCATAAGTTTGATCTATCCTTGCATTTTTACATTGAAGGTAGAGTTAGTGTCCAAATCACCAACAGATCTCCAGCAATTTCGAGATTAGCTATTGAAACAACTTGGAGCAAGATTTGATTTACAATGGATCATCTCCTGGCAGCCACATTCATTATCCAAGATTAAAACACTACTTATTTTCAGAAGCTGAAACTAAAAAAGCTGTCTTATTTGTAGAGACAATTTTGGCAAACTCTGACGGAAGCGAAATTGGCAAAAATTCTGATGAATTGCCACTTGAAAGTCTTGTTCAAGACAGGAATAGAGGAAGCCTTATGGATTCAATGTTCAAGAAAGTGCATGATGCTCAAGGAGATACCAGAATCAACAAAATTTTCACCATTTCTGAGCAAATTAAGGATGAAGTCAGTTTGTATTCAAAGCAAGCAGTTGTAGATCGAAACAGTGATCCTCTTCAGTTTTGGAAAGAAAGTATTAATATTTTTCCACTTTTGGCCAGAGCAGCTAGGAATTTGCTTGCAATTCAGGCAACAAATTGTTCTTCAGAAAGAGTTAATTCAGTTGGAGGACAAATTATTACTGACCATCGTCACAATCTCTCGGAAAATAATGCTGAAACTTTGATTTGGGCCAAAATAAATAAAGATCTACTTTTTTAAAAGGCCTGCTTTGCAATTTAATTATTGCTAACTTTTTGTGTTTCGGTATTAAATAAATATAATATAATAAAAATTTTGAATTTGAAGTTTTATTTTACACTTGTTGGTTGTCAAGTTTTTTCAAGAATATTCGAATTCGATTCGAAATTCGAATATTTTCTGATATTCGATTCGATATTCGATTCGAAAAAAAATTCCTGATTCGCAGGTCCCTAATTTATAATGTTGAAATATTTTTTCCCATTTTTTTTTTTATGTACTGAATTGTGCTTTGTAAAAAGGCTTCTTTTTGCAGCAGAAAATATTTTACCTTTCAGAAGTAAGGTCACACACTAGAGAAAGGAATCATTGCCTTAAAGAATGTAATCTTATTTACCATACTTTAAGTATGGATCGTCTCTTTTTTCTTTCAGCTTTTGTTTTTAAATGAGAATCAATGTTGTTGTTTTTTTCAGCAGGCTATTATCTACCAACGTGCCAGTGGCCATCAAAAGCTAAAATTAAATTGTTCAAAATATTTTAACAGCATTGCTGATTAGTTTTGTTATGTTGTATAAAGTTTCATATTTATATTTTACATTTATATATTAACCTAAAACTTTGATACTTTGTTTCTGTAATAGAAGAGTTAGATACATCAAATGCAAAGATTATTGCTGGAGTGGTCGCAGGCATCTTCATACTAATTATTCTGATCATTATCGCCATAGTGCTGGTGAAGAAAATCAGGAGCCAGCCAAAGAAAGCTGTCAAATATTCAGCACCTAGGCCACACTGGAAGCACTCAGTCATGACTCAGCTAAGGTAATTTTTTTGGCAATTTTCTTTCATGTTAATTTTGAGGTAGGCCTATTCTTTTTATGAGTTTAAATTTTTTTCAAAGAAACAATTTTTTTCCAGCAATTATCACTAGCATAGAACAAAAAAATTTTTTATAACTTTCTGTTAAAGACAATTTTGGGTGTAGAAAAATTGACCACAAACTGTTTAGCACCCTGGCCCCTCTTCTCCCATACTTCCATCCAGAAGTAGAGAATGAGGTTGTTGTAAATAGTCTAATATGTAATACCATCTCATTCTTTATTTAATGTACAGCTACAACTTCGTTTTTTTTTTTTTATGGTGGTAGAGGAATGGCATATAAAGACTTATTGATTTTTTTTTTTTTTTAAGAAATCTTTTTTCCCCTTGCAATTATCACTAGCATAGAACAAACAAAATTTTTAGAACTTTCTGTTAAAAACACTTTTGAATGTAGAAAAATCGACCACAAACTGTTTATCACTCTGACCCCTCTTTTCCCATACTCCCATCCAGTAGTCATCATCATCATCATCATCAAACTCCATTTGAGTGAGGGCTTGAGAGGCTTAAATCCTCTCTTGCAAAAGCCCTGGACAGAAACCCTGCTGTCTTGCGTAGTGCGTAGGCGTCACCATACAGGTCGAGAAATTTTGGTTTCCCAGACCTGTCGAGACGGAGATCAGCAAGTCTGGGGCAGTCGAACAGAAATAGTAGTATCCAGTAGTAGAAATTGAGGTTGAAAGGGGACCAAGTGTTATGTAACACCTTCTCCTTCTTAATTTAATGTACAGCTACTACCTCATTTTTTGTGTGTGTGTTTGTTTATAATAACTTTCTCTTTTCATACATCGCTCATGATATGTCCTTCTTCCAGGCATTTACAGCAGCCATTTCTCTTGTTTTGGATACCTCAGCTCTGCATATCTTTCTGACAGTACTGCTCCATACATTCTTCTTGTAACAGCCTGGATTTTTACCTTGGCTCTAAATCAATCTTATCTTCTATCTCCCGCTTGCCTTCAGTTCACAAGTCTTTCTCAATAGACAGTGACACAATTTACTACAAATGAAAGAAAAAAAACTAGATTGAATCCTGTGCTTAAATATTAATTGACTAAAAACAATATCTCGCCTTGACAAGACCATAAACCCAGAAATATGAACGGTTATTGATAGAATAATCTAACTCTACTTTCCCACAAAAAGGGATATGAGTTGCAAGATATTATATTTAGAAGCTCATCTTATCAACTACAAGATCAAACATGGCTATCCTCTTAAGCTGATGTCACCTTATCTCACTAACCATACCACAATGCTTTTTTTCTCCATGAAACAAACCCCATTTTTATCTATTAAATCTACCTAGGCCTTATTAAATTTGTTATTTGCTATTTTTATTTAACCCTTAAGATGTGTATGGTAGTTTAGCCTATAAACATCAAAATTGTAATGTTGTATGCATTCATTGTAAAACAGCTCAGCACTTTAAGGGTTAAATGAAGTACCTTTGTTCCATTAATGAAATCATGTTATGTGCCAAACTATTATGGTCCAATATACTATGTTACACCTCTGTTCAATCTATTCAGATTTACAAAGTAATTTTGTTTTGTTTTTTATCATTTTTACAGCCGACCAGTGAAACTTGTGGATTTTCCAGTTCATGTCCAAAAGATGTCAGCTGATTCAGATCTTAAATATGCTGAGGAATATGAAGTACTTACAGTTTTATGTGTTTTTCTAGACTTTAAATTTTTAAAATTTATTTTGTACCCAAGGTAGCCAAATTTTTAAATTTTATTTTACGAGACCTTTATTCTCTTCAGGATTTCATGCCCTCACTTTGTGTTCCTACTTGTTATGAGTACTGGACATTAATTGGGGAAAGTTGAGATGAAATAATTGGTCATTGTACAAGCTCATGACACCTTTGTCATTGGCCACTGAAACAAATTTGTTTTACATTGTTCGCCACTATTTTAGAAAAAGAAACTTAACTTTTAACAAAAATAGTTTATAATGCTATGTAATATATATATATATATATATATATATATATATACAAACACACTGTTAATGATAAGACTTGATTATGGTACATATTTCAAAAATTCACATTAGTACATAATCTTAATAGCACAATGTTAAAAGACAGCCTACATTTATTTAAATATACAGTATCAGTTTATTCATTTAGGCATAAATAATGTTCTACAGTTCTACAATTTTTCCCCTTTTTTGTATCAAAGAGTACCAGTGACTTGAGTAACATTGTGTAGTATTGATTAACAAAGAAAATGTTTACAGTGTTATTTTTCTGTATTTATAGAAGCAGTTATAATTGTTTTTTTTTAATGAATGATAGCATTCATTTTTATCTACTTCAGGATCTGAAAGATGTCGGCAGAGACCAACCATGCACAGCAGCAGAGTTCCCCCCTAACAGACCCAAGAATAGGTTTACCAACATACTTCCATACGACCACTCCCGTGTCAAGTTGCTCCCCACAGACGATGAAGAAGGGTCAGATTATATCAATGCTAACTACATGCCTGTAAGCTTTCTTTAAATCTAAATCTTAACTGTTTAAGCAGGAATAAATATATCATTGTTGCTTATGATCTTCACCTCAACCCTTGACTCTTGAAATCTAGCAAGACTGGGGACAAAACATCTATTTTGAAATGCAATTACAACATATTATACTCTCTGATGAATCTAATCTTTATCATGCTTTAAAAGTGAGATTAATTCTCTAATTAGATGAGTGAATTTGATTAATGATACTGCCATATTATGTGATAGTCATTCTGGACTGTTGGGCTTGATGATCCTGGGTTTAAACCCTGCTTTTGACCATTTATTGGGAGGTTTGGTAAGGATGTAATAATCTTAAATTGTGAAGGAACATCTTTAACAAGTATTACAAAACAATAAGCCTACATAGATAGGTCCAAACATAGCAATCTTTTGTTTATGATGGAATACTAATCTATTTGTTTGTTAGATAAAAGAGACTTTGAATATCACACACCAATTCATATTAGTCAACAATGACTTCTGATGAAAGAAACAAAAAAAAACAAAACTTTTTGTCTGTTGATCACGGAATTAAAAATGTTAAAATTCCTTCCTGCAAGCTAGGTTTATATTTTGCCATCACTTTAAGTTGATTGCACAGCTCATTGTGACTTGGGAGTAAGTATGGAATATCTGGATATTATTGTTTCCCTTTAATAGGGCTACAGTTCTAAAAGAGAGTACATTGCCACACAAGGACCGCTTCCATCTACACGAGATGATTTCTGGAGAATGATTTGGGAGCAGAACTGTAGAAATATTGTCATGTTGACCAGGTGCCAGGAGAAAGGGAGGGTAAGATATCTTGTAAAACTTTCAATATTAATAATTAGAACCATAATGCATTTTGTTTAATATTAATAATTAGAACCATAATGCATTTTGTTTAATTTGAGAATATTTAATTGTTATTAAATTAAGTACTTTACAGCATCTGATTTTTAAAAAAGAGCATTATATTTTTTTTTCTATTTTGGTTTAGGAAAAAAGTGACCATTATTGGCCCAATGATGCTGAGCCCAAGTTTTATGGAGATCTTCAGGTAACCATTCTAAATGAGACT
Organism: Biomphalaria straminea; assembly: GCA_021533235.1. Classification (NCBI taxonomy): domain Eukaryota; kingdom Metazoa; phylum Mollusca; class Gastropoda; family Planorbidae; genus Biomphalaria; species Biomphalaria straminea. The sequence continues at coordinate 5,530,245 of JADKLZ010005243.1, read as the reverse complement.
CATATGCCAGATTGGACTATAACAGAATTTAAAGTTGCCATGGTAAGTCATTGTCATAACAGCATGCCAATAATTAGATTGATGCACCAGCAAGTTTGTTTTTCTCCAAATATTTTTTGTGTGTTTTATCATTTTGATAATTAGACATAATTTTTTATCAAATCTTTCCTTCAGTAAATCCACTTTCCAAAATAGAATTGGATGTATCTGTTGTTTGTTTTTTTTCTCTTGTAATCTACTAGTGCAGTGATACATAAACTACAGCCTGTGGGCCATATAGTGCCCATAATATGGTACTATCAATCCCCTCAGAACTTCTGCTTACAAAACATAATAAAACCACAGAGGCCATGGTTCCATCTGATGTGATGACTTTTTGTGATGATGATGCCCATTATACATATGTTTTAATCATATATGTTTATGTGGCCTCTATACTGAAACAGGTTGAGCATAACTGTTATGATGTAATGGTTACAGTATTAAATTTAGACCTTAAAAGGCCCTAATATATTTGAAACATAGTGTCCGTTCTAAGTACAGATATTATATGTATAAGCTAAGTAGGCCTACATCTTGGTGGCCCAATTCAGAATGGTCAATGAGCCATTATTGTACTGCGGAGTTAATAGTTCTAATATTTATGTATAACATCATTTTTACTTTGTGATTTTAGAAAAAAAATCTACATATAAAGAAATCTTTAATTTCTACTGGTATATGCCATAAGAGTATTAGAAATTGCTACTGAAATGTACAAAATCTAAAGCTTGCTCTTTCTTTGTATATCCTGCTGTCATTAGATGAAATAATTATCCTGCTTGTACCAATCTTGTACAGGGTGAGCAGTCTAGGAATGTTCGCCACTTTTATTATCTTGTGTGGCCAGATTTCGGGGTGCCTAGCACATGCACATCGTTGATACGTTTTGTGAGGACTGTCAGAGAGAAACTGATCAGAGAAGGTGGGCCCATTGTAACTCACTGCAGGTAACATTCACCTTTTTTTTTCTTTTTCAATATCATAACAAATGAAGTGTGTACTTTTCTTTTCTCTTCCCATGATCTATTACTGTTGCATTTAGAACTTATTTAGAAGTGATGAAAGGAAATGAGTTATAAAAGTTGTATGGATCTTATCCTTATGTGTAATAAAAGTTGTATGGATCTTATCCTATGTGTTATAAAAGTTGTATGG
>JADKLZ010005243.1:5516981-5529038 GCA_021533235.1 Biomphalaria straminea | reverse complement strand
ATCTTATCCTTATGTGTTATAAAAGTTGTATGGATCTTATCCTATGTCCATACTAGATGATCTTTTGATCCTTTAGATGCTGTCATTAAATGGACCATTTAGAGTTCCTTCTCTGCAAGCCTTAGCATTTACCTTTGTGGCTGAGTGGTATAAATCATTGGCTAACTAACGGAAGGGGCTTGAGCTTGAATCCCAAAGTAACTAGAATTTTTAAATTTAAGATTGGATTCAATCTAAAGTCTGTTTGCTGGGTGCCTATTGCATTGAAACCTCTTTCCCTGACCCCCATCTCTCTTGTCTACATATGGAATAAAACCAGAGTGAACATAAGAGCTTGGAAAGCATGACCTGTGTCTGATGATATGATTGTGGTAGTTCCCCTTTCAGACCTATATAGGACAGATGATATAAAGTTCATCTGTTTCTGTGACCTACGGTTAGAGCTGGGTGGACTCAGAGGGGCCAGAAGATCCTGAAATAAAAAAAATCCCTGTCTTCACCAAAATTCAAACCTGGGACCCCGGTTCAGAAGCCAAGCACTTTACTGCTCAGCTACTGTGCCTCCTTATGATTGTGGTGTCTCCTCATAAAAAGAGAGTTAATTCTGAGTCACCAAACTGAGTTACCCTGTATTTCTCAGTGCTTAACAAAATGCATTCTAAGGTTTGTATGACATAACATGTCATAACACTCAATGCTTGTATGACCTTTCTATAACAAATCAGTAATGACTTCAGATGTCATAACACTTAATTCTTGTTTGACCTTTCTATAACAAATCAGTAATGACTTCAGATGTCATAACACTTAATTCTTGTTTGACCTTTCTATAACAAATCTGTAATGACTTCAGATGTCATAACACTTGATGCTTGTATGAACTTTCTATGAAAAATCAGTAATGACTTCAGTTGTCATAACACTCAATGCTTGTATGACCTTTCTATGACAAATCAGTAATGACTTCAGATATCATAACACTCAGTGTTTGTATGACCTTTCTATAACAAATCAGTAATGACTTCATATGTCATAACACTCAATGCTTTCTTAAATACAAATGACTTATTTTTAAATGGTTTTGTTGCTTCTTTTGTCATGGGCTCGAGAGGACATGAACCTCTTTGCCCATGGTAGCTTATGCTGTGCATATGATATCATCTTTACTTATATAATATAATTTCATTAGTGGGAAGCTGGGTTGAGAGGCTTAGTAGGCTTGAACTTGGCTTGGCTACCTATGAAGGGGCTCAAGGTTTGACACCCAACACGATCAGAGTTGTTTTTACTAAAGGCAGCAGAGAAAACCTTCCAGATACCCCCTCCCTCCCACTGGTCCACAAATAAGATTGGACCATAGCGCTATATAAAGGCTATAAATTGTAATAAGTAACTCTTATTTGTCTAAAATAAGACAAATGTTTAACCAGTATTACACAGTGATTCTGCTTGTCCTCAGTGCTGGAGTTGGTCGGTCAGGTACCTTCATCGTTCTGGATCATCTCTTGCAACTTATACGAGAGAAGGATGAAGTAGATATCTTCAGCCTGGTGTACAAGCTACGCAAGGAAAGGGTCCTGATGGTTCAGACTGAGGTTAGCTTCTGTTTTGACAATCTGAGTGCATTGGTTAGAAGTCTGTAGAAAGTTACTTTCTTGAAGGGTCCAGATAACCAATCAAACGTATTGGTTTGGTTGCATGAAAACTACTAGCATTTTGCACTCATTAAAAAAATTTAGTACTTTCATTTATTTTTATTGCTCTATTTTTTTCTTTTTGCCTAAGTTTCTAAGTAATATCAGTGTGGTGTATGCTTCAGAATGTAGTAATGATGCTATTGAGTTAAAACCCTGACCATGTCCATCTCCTGCAGGATGTTTGGACTTAGACATTAGCATTGTCTGAAACTTATAAAAAAAAAAACAAAGTGGTCTAGTTACATTCTATGTTTATAACTAGTCACCTCCAATTTTTTCCAGAAAAAAAATTCTTATAGGATTTCTCTCTAGATCTGTACAAATGTAATCTTAGAGGTAACTTTATACATTTTTTTTTCTTTTATTTTGTGTCTATTGCCTTAAATTTCAGCGTTTTAGACCAAGATTTGAAGTGCAAGAATACATGTCACTTGTAGGTTGTTTTATTTGAAACAAAAACACTTTTTGTTTAGGGACTACATTGATAGTGTTTAGAAAACATTTTTGTCTAACCTTTGGGATTCTTGGATTACATTACTCCTAAATCTAGTTTTAATTTTTAGACTTTTTTTCCCCTCAAGTTTTTGAAATATATATTAATTTTTTTACATTTTGTTCTGGATCTAAATAGAGCTCTACAAAGTTAAAATATTATAAATGGGTGTAGTGATTGTACACCTTAGTTGACCACCAGTGAATGGTCAAAATGATGAAATTAATTTAAACCAAGACTTTAGCTTACAGATAGATGAGATCTGATGTAAGGCTTTCATAGTGTAAACATCATTCTAATAGTGAATATAGACCAGACTGTTCCCATTGGTTTTAAAGTATCTGAACTTACATCTCAAGGTAGACTTAGTTATTAGACATTCAACTTTCTTGTATCCTGTTGATTGTTGCTATATTTGAACTCAGAGCAAATCCCTCAACAGAAACACATGGGATTACATTACTTGAGTCTGCATAGTGCTATTCATCCCTTATCTTTGAACCTGATGAAAATGGGTGTGCATAGTGCTATCCATCCCTCATCTTTGGACCTGATGACAATGGATCTGCATAGTGCTATTCATCCCTCATCTTTGGACCTGTTGACAATGGTCTGCATAGTGCTATTCATCCCTCATCTTTGGACCTCATGACAATGGGTGTGCATAGTGCTATTCATCCCTCATCTTTGGACCTGATGACAATGGGTCTGCATAGTGCTATTCATCCCTCATCTTTGGACCTGATGACAATGGGTCTGCATAGTGCTATTCATCCCTCATCTTTGGACTTGATGACAATGCTTTTTATTATTTATGTTGAAATACATTGTTAGACTTTATTTAGTTACATATTTCTAGAATTCTTTTGTTTGTAAGATTTTGTCTATATATGAATAAATGTAGACAATTTATTGAAGTCCTTATCAAATTTCTAGAAAAAAAAATCTTTAATAATCAGTTGTAAAAGTCACACTTAAAATGTTTGGCAGAACAACTTTCAGTACAACTCATTTTCTTGGCAATGTCTAGCATGTAATGCCATGTAGCTTTCTCTTTTTGGTTTCAGCAGCTTGTTAGTTTTTATCAGTTTTTAAAACTCTTCCATTGTTGCTATATTTGGTTGTGCAGTTTAGTAATTTCCCTGCCTTTTTCATTTGTATTTTCAGTCAATGTGTGCTGCCATTTATATTTGTATATGGTATCTGTCCTAAACAGCGCAAGTTTTGATTCTCAACAAAGACTAATAATTGTTTAAGGATCTGTAATCAAAGGTTTTATTTAGATTTCCTCATTCAACTTGCTTTTAGTGAAAGAACTAAAAGTAAGAATCTAGATTTTATCCCTTCACAAACCAATGTTTATATACTGAACCTTCTCAATGTATTCTATCTCTTTTACATCACAGTGGCTTCTTTCTTCTTCTTCTTCTTCATTCTCACTGTTATGTTGGAGGGTTCAGATCACTACACCAATATCTGAGATGAACTGCGCAGTGGTTTCCAAGTCAGGGAGCTCTCCATATAGTTTTCTTTCTATTTGGGTGTTTGGCGGCCAGTGTCTTAGACGGGTCTCACACAGTGACTGATTGAGCCTCTAGTTTTTGGGTGTTTCTTTGCTGTCAAGGCATTGTTTAGAAACAAAATCCTGCCAACTTAGAGATTTGGTGTATCCTGACATTCTATATTTAAATTTGGCTTGGATGTAACTATCTTCTTTCCAATGTCGCATGACCCTCTTAATCTTCTAGAATTAAATGAAAAACCAATACATCTTGCAAAGCACATATATGTATATTTTACTCTGTATTTATTAATCTACCACAATGCAGGAAGATAAATTATAGTCTGAGAGCTCATAACTAACACACACAAAAAATGTGGTGACAGAAGGTGTCTACATTTTATATCAAGGCTTTAACATTGGTTGTGGTGTTATAACCCCCCCCCCTATTTATTTGTTTTTAAACATTTCGATAAGATATGATAGTTTTTATTGATCCAATCTAATGGAAATTCAGTTTGATTACAATTGACAACCTCAGCGTGGAGGTAAATTAGGCCTATTCTTGGTAATAATTTATTAATACTTGGATTCAATTTATCTGATTTAAAGAGTTTAATTGTTAATTCCCTTTTGAATTAGTGAAGTCCTTTTTTTTAACTAGTGCTAAGATTGAAACTGAAATTCTTCAAGAATTATTTGAAACAGTTTAAGTTGTCCATTGATTAATGAAAATTTGACAATCCATAATCAGAGTAACCTCCCTTTCCCTGTAATAACATTCTCATCTTCAGTTTTTTTTGTTTTTTTTTTATAGTAGTGTTCCTTTAAAAAAAAACACTATTTAAATTTTCATTTTTTTTAAAATAACATTAACACTATTAACACAATTCTTTATATATTTATTTATTTATCTATTTATTTTATAAGTAAGCAATTTATTATTATCGTTATAATCAATAAATAATAATATTATATAATATATATTATTTATAATATTATATTATTAATATTTCACCTATTTAGAGATACATATAAACAAATTTACATTTTGAAACCCAAAACATGTAATTTGTGCAAATTTTCGCACATGACCACCGGTTGACCCCATACTCCAATTTGAAAATTATTTTAGTAATAACTGACTGTTTAGCTTGCATTGAGATAAAAGATAATAATGAAACTATCTTAGATTATATTGTCATTTGTTATGATGCTCTCCCTTGTTTCTCCCTCAAACAGCAACAGTACAAGTTTATCCATGAGTGCTTGTTGTGTGTGTTAGAGGGGCGAGAGGAAGACATAACCTATATGAACTTTGGACAAGTTAATGCAGCATTTGAAGGTGAGTTTATTTTGTGGCATGACCTTTGAACCAGTTAGTGTACTGTTTAAAGAGCAATAAACAAAACAGAATGCCAATCATTATAAAACATATAGTTTATTTTATTAAATAAATAAACATTAAAAGGAAAAAAAAAATAATTATTAACACTATGACTATTTCTGTACCAAACTATTGTGTAAATAGAGGGCCAACAACAGTCAATAGTGGATCAAGATACTGATTTCGGTATCAATATGGATCATGGTAATGTTTTATTCTTCAACATGCTACCTGCTTCAGCACATTATATAAAAAGATTTTATTCTAGCACCATTGAATAAAGCTTATATATCATGCTTCACTATTTAGCTATTTAAAGCTTTAATAATAAGACATTAACTCTGACAACCCACTAAACTAGAACTGACTGTACTATAAAAAAAACCCTGTAATAATTGAATACCCTATTATGGGTACTTTTTTTTTATTCTTATATTTTATACAATGGATTTTTATACAAAACAAAGTTCAATAAATATTTTAAAAAAATATGTTCCTCCCCAGCTGTTGGAAGGGCAGTAGTGCTATATAGCTGACTTATCTCAATCTATAACTTTTTTTTTTATAGTATTATAATCTAGTTTTAAGTGTAAACTAGTAACTAGATCCAGAGCTGCATTAGTAAGATTTCTTTGCGATTTGCATTAAGAATGAGTTACATAGTTTATTCAATTAAGAAAAGTTGTACCTATTTTTAATCTTAAAAAAAATATTTATGTAACAAAAAAGAGTAATAAGACTTCGAATAAAACAGTATAACCTTTTGAATGAGAGCTTTCTGATGCCTTTTCAGCTTATAATAGCTAGCACAGAGTACTCACCTTGGGTTTTATAGAGGGGGATATATTATTTGCTTAAACTCAAATTGTTATTAGGTAATGTTTATGCACGCAGCAAATCTAATCCAATCCTAATTCTGTTTATTGACATGTATAGTATCATAATTAAAAAGACGAACCAGTCAACATTTGCTACATTGGTCTATCCAGCTTTTTTTTTAAATTGATGTTGACCTTTGTTTTGTTACTCTACATCTAGTCATGAAAAAAAACAACAACACTGTTTAAGTCCTACAGTTCATTCAATGAACCAATGAGCTCCTTCTTCAGTCTGGAATGTTTTCTCATTCTAAACCGCTGTAGAACATTTAAAAAAAAAAACCTTTTCAATATGCTTGCTTAAAACTTTTTAAATTAAAGATTTCTTGTAGTCTTGTTGCAAGTGTGATTACAAATCATTTTGGAGACAATTTGTTCTAACATAAGGTAGATTCTTTATAGATATATTTTTTTATTACAATCTACATGGAAAATTGTCAAAAATGGACAGTGCTCAGGCAAAGGATATATTTTGGTGTTATTTTTAGTATTTCTTTTTATATTATGTTAAAGCATTTAAATTTTATATTTTCTGAAAGTTCATTAATTTTTATTTTTTTTTCCTAGCTGTAGTTTGTATTTTTTTAAATATATTTGAATAGAAAAAGAAAAAAAAATATCTTAAAAATAGGCTATTTCCCTTTGCTTTGTATTATGAAGGTGTCTCTGTCAACTGGATTTAGGATTTATTGGGTTAATGTAGCTTAAAAGTAAAATGTGTATTCTGCACTTGCCTATATATTTTAACCTAGTAACCACCATCTCAATTAACCACTTTCTTCATGGTCTAATCTATTTGTATTCAGCACCTTTGTCCTGTAGATCTACTTCATAAAACTAGGAACAGAAGCAAAGCGTGTTTAAAAAAAAAAACAACAATTATGGTCACTTTAAAAAAAAACAGATAATACACTGTAACTAGAAATTGATCAAATTATATTAGCTAAGGAATGAATTGGGTAAAAGGGAGGGTCCATTCATTCAAGAGAAAGGCTCCTGTTGCGTCTGTGGTGCCTTTGTGGAAACAAAAGAGTCAGGTTAAGTATGGGAACAAACATGGTCTCTAGAGGGCTACCACAGTAGACTCTAGCAAACAATCATCTCACATGGTGAGGATGTAAGAGAGGTTCACTAACTTAAAGTTCCCCTTTCACACCTTGAGGTCTATAGGGCAGATGATGTAAAGGTCATCTGACTCTGTGGCCCACGGTTAACGAGGGTGTCATGTGGCCAGCACAACGACCAACCGCCTTTACTTTTCCCCAACTAATGTCAGTTACCCATTAGAGCTGGGTGGACTCAAGGGCGACCAAAAATCCCGAAATTAAAGTCCCAGTCTTCACCAGGATTCGAACCCGGGACCTCCAGTATGGAAGCCAAGCGCTTTACTGCTCAGCCACCACGCCTCACTAACTTAGTCGCATCCATTTATCCACTCCCCGTTGGGGATGGTCCTCCCACTGTACGCTTTGGTTTAAGGCCTCCAGCCTTTGTGTACATTGTCAGCTCAAGAAGCCATGTTTCTTGAAAGGCAGGTGTGAATGAATGATGACCTTGGGAGTCTATTGACAGGAATCTTGGTGAAGAGACAAACTCTAGTCCAGGCCATGGGGTAGAGGCCCACTCTAAGTGGTGTGCCTAACGCAGAGGGCGCAAAACATTTCAGTCAAAAACAATTTTCTGGACTTTTTTTTATAAATTTTTTTAAACTAGCAAACATTTTCCCATAGATGTAATTACTTCTGTTTTGTTACTAGATGTCTCATAAATTGCTGTTATGCTAATTCTAATTTTACAAGAGACTTTGGCTTGCATTAAATCTGATGTATTCACTGTGTTGTATTTACTGCACTGTGTACGTTACATTTCGTCAATAGGTATATATGTAATTGGGTTTTTAGTATCTAAATATTTTATTTATCAAATTTCTGATTCTGATTACAGATATTCAATGAACTGTTATAACAGTGGGCTGATTGTAACATAGAATTTTGATACATCTTCTAATTATATATTTTAATAACTGAACTTAAGAACTTATTTCAAAATATAATATAAAGTGTTTTTTCTAATAATAAAGACCACCATCTCTGAACAGTACAAATGACAAATGTTTTTATCAACCCAAATTTTGAAATTTATAGGTTACAAAAGGTCTAGTGAAACTAATGATATTATATTTTTAGTAAATTTTGTTTACTTTTTTTTTCACCTACAGTATGGGTATAAATGAATGAAGCTTGGTATATTTAGTACACAAAACTTATAAGCTTATCCAACCAACTTGTTTAAGCTACTAGATGTAGTCTTTTTTATATTTAAATCATTGCTTCATTGAAGTTCTCAATTTAGAGATTTTTTTAATAATGCATTTTTTTTATATCTGCTTATAGATTTATTTTAAATATTTAGGCTGTTTTAATAAGAGAGATCTTAACTTTTTTTTTCTTTTTTTTTTGACAGATTTTTCCAACCTTTTTTTTTTTTTTTTATTTAATGGCATTACATTATTTGAGAGCACTATAAGTACTAAATACACTGTAGCATTGAAATGTTATTTTCTAGCTTCCACAAATTTCAATACAAAGTTTAGTTTCATCTTGTTCAAGATTAGTATCTTTCTTTTTATTTCTTTAATTTAAGTTCCTAGCTTGATAATATATGTTTTTAATTTTTTTTAAACTAATCAAGTAACGGTTACATATGTATAACTTATGAATAAAATGAATCATTAGTTCTAGATATTTTTTAACTTCCATATGTCAAGCAGCATTTTTTAAACCAAGTCTGATAAAAATGGATTTCTTCAAAATTGTTTTAAAAACAGTTTTTCTGCTTAGACATTTTTTTACACAAACAAGGACTTTAAGATTCAGACTTAACATTTACTATGCCTAGTCTCTTGTACGACTGTCCTACACTTTGAAAGGGTGTGCTACCCTACTGACTAGCTCTCTGAACTTTCCTAATTCTCCTGCAACTTGACTTTCACAAAGTCAACATACTATCAATTCTGCATATTTATCAATATCTCATCGTTTGTTGTCTTTGTTCTTTTTTTTTTAGATGATGAGGGCATCAATGTTGAGACTGTATGAAAAGGTCATCATTGCCAACTTTGGCTTTCTGGTCACCCTACATCACTGCTGAATTCAACATGATGATTATTGATCTTTTGCTGCTAACTATGAACTGGTTGCCTGTCATCACTTACAACTGATTTCTTCTAGATATTGGTTGTCACCTCCAGCTAAAACAAATTACGAAAGATAAGAATGAGTTTTTGTTTTGCTCTGTTGTTTCGTTTTAGAAAAGTGTTGATACAAAACTAGCCTGTGATCTCCATGCTTTTTTCATGTGTAATTGATCTGCTTACTAGAGAACATAATATGAATGTTGTTATTCACCTATATGTTTTCTTTTCTTTACCAAACTCAAAACTGATTTGTTATATATAAGCTTTGGACATTAACCTAGAAATCAAGAACACAATAGCCTGTCCCAAACTCCAGCAGGGTATGCTGGCATGGAAGGGAGGGGGGTTTGAGCCATGGAAATAGAAGTATGAGCACATAGCTCAGGACAAGACAGTCACCTTGGTGTCATATTACTGTAAATTAAATTAATTTTTCTCTGTCTTAAATACAATAAATGGATCTGTCTTTCTCTTGATATACTGCTAAGAATAGCTGCTGACAAGAAAAAGTGGAGGGATTTGGTTGTGTGTATCAGCACTCTTACGGCAAAAGTAAAGGGACAGGTGTTGATATTGATAATGATGAAATGCAATCAGTAATTAAATCACTTGAAGCTAACACATTACTGTAAGGGAAAATGCATGTTTTCATTTTTCTAGCGACCTTGTATTTATTTCAGAATCATTTTAGTTAGGATTTTCGTCTAATGATGATATATACAATCTTAATCATATATTCTGCAAAAATCTTTTTCTAATGAATCTCTCTAATCTATGAGAATTTTATATTTTAACTCCTAATGTATAATCAGAATACATTAAGATGTTATCAAATAATAATAAATGAACAAATATTGTACAAGTATTATGGTTATGTAATAGAAAATTACAGAATGGAAATACATTTGTATTTGATTTTGGTCTATTATAGATTTGTATTTGTATCATCAATCAGTTTTTAATGTTAGTTGTCCAACTGTTAAGGAAAATGTATTCAAATGCTTTCATTTCATTTTTAGAAGTGGGGTTTTGATTTTTTTTTTTCTCTTGTTTACGGCACAGACAATTTTTAGTTGAAAATGTAATTTCTTTTGAATTTGGCAACTTTTTTTTTTCCCCACTGTACAAAACAAATTCTCCTATTTCTTGTCTACTGTTTGTTTTATGAAAACATATATAGAGAGAGAACAAAATTCAAAGATTTTACAAACATTTGAAATTGTTTTCAGTCATTTCTATAATATAAAACATATACTATTTAAGAAATAGCTTGATTGACAGAATGAAAAACTTGAACCATTGTATATTTTCAACAACAAAAAAAGTATTGAATTTTTTTGATTTTTGTAATTTTTTTTTAATTATTTTATTTTTGTTTTGTTTTTTTTTTCTTGTAAACTCTCCAAATATTTTATAAGAGGAGAACTATTTTCATTTGGGGGGGGGGGGTATTTGCAGATGAACTGCATCATTTTCCCATTGTATTAAGAATTTAATTTTAACTTTTAGTTTTAGTCTAAAAGTGATGAAATACTGAAAAGACATCCCCCCCCCCACAGCTGATGATTGTATAAAATCATGCTGTGTTTACTTTCTAATATCCTAACTAACAAAAATATGTTCCTGGTATTTAACATTTGCAGTGATTTATCAAATGTTGCAGTGTTAAATTTCTAATATATTTACTGAACAAAAAAAAATATATTTTTTTATTATTCCATTCCTGTTTTGTTTTATATTTATATCTCAGCAGTTTTTAAAATGTAACTCAAAATGTATGTACTTATGTATGTAGGTAAATCTCCAAACATTTAATTTTTGTTGTTATAGTTGCTTCATAATTCATCAAAATCAAATATTGCATTCTGAATAGGCCTCACATGCAATATGTTTATTGTGCATAAATATTTTACATAATATCGTAGCTAAGATGGTCCACTTTTGTGACCATTGCTTGTTTGATTGTAACTGTTTTACTTTTATTTCATGTTTATTAATGACCCATTGCTGGTAAGAAATGTTAATCAAAGTGCCTATTTCAATGTTTGTATCACAAAGTTGTTGATCAGCTAAAATCATTGTATCATGTAATTATTGTAAAGTATGATATGGATATTGGAGATGCTTCAAAGTGCTTTCAAATCTGCAATATCTTGTTATTCTCTATAGAGCTTATAGTTATTCTCTATATATAATGTTTTCACACACAAGTGTGACATTGAAACCAAAGTGTCTTTCCTTCTCAATAACATTTTCTCATCACATAAATCTAATGGTAGTATTTCTAATATTTGCATTAAAAATGTTTTAAACTAATTGAACTATTACATTTTTTGGCAATAAATTAAATGTAAACACATTGAGTTAAAATATAGATTTTTTTTATATTAATTTATTTATTTAATATTTAATATCTACTAGTTGACCGGCGGCATAGCATACGCCGCTATTTTCCAAGGCAGGCCTTAGGCACTGCAACATATGTGACCACAGTGGGTATCGCACTTTCTTGGGACCCGTGCTAATTTTTAGGTGTATAAATTATTAAATTGAACCATTTTATAAAACAACAGATTTCCCGCGGCCTCTTGATTGACCAGGAGCCCCCATAGAAATCTCCTGAAATGTTATTAAATGCTATGCCGCCGGTCGAAAAAGTCCTGGAAATTTCCGGACATTATTAAAATCTTTTTAAATTAAAAAAAAAATATGCTATGCTATTTTGTGAATGAAAATAGTGCGGATTTGGATATATTATTTCCCATTCACACCATGTTGCGCAATGGGATCTTCCCATTTGCTTGTTATAAGTAAAAATGCGTGAATTCATGAATGAAAAATACTATGAATGGAGATAAAAAAAATGGCTAATTGACCTTAATTTACGCGATATTAAGAATATAGC
>JADKLZ010005243.1:5496020-5508572 GCA_021533235.1 Biomphalaria straminea | reverse complement strand
GAGCGCCTAAAGGCAGCACGGAAAACCAACTCCTAGATATCCCCCCCTCCCAACTGGTCCACACATGAGATTGGATCAAAGCGCTCTGAGCATGTTATCAGTTATATAAGCGCTATAATAATAATACTAGTGTCTCCAGAATTTCTATAACTTTTCAAAATGTATCCGTAACTATCTTCAATCAAGCGATTAAGGCTAGAAGCAGTGAATTCTTTCCAAAACGACTGGAGTTAAAAAGAATCACAGTGGAATGAAAATAACTCAATAATCATCTAGATTTAGATTCTAGAGGACCTTATAAAATCTATAGGCAGGGGCGGACTGGGTGTCAAAATCGGCCCAGGCATTTCTATACCATCCGGCCCATAATATGTAGGCCTATATTATAAGATGGGCATCCAATTCTGTACCTCCTGTACTTATGTTAAGTTTGATAAAGTAGCCCTTTCAGAACTTGCGATCTACGGTGCAGATGATTTAATGGACATATGTTCCTGTAAAGGTCATCTGTTTTTGAAAATGTCATATTTTTCTGGCCTACGGTTTACGAGGGTGTCATGTGGCCATCACAACGACCAACAACCTTCACTTTTCCCCAACTTATGTCAGTAACCCATTAGCTGTGATAGTCTAGATCTGTACCGATGTAGCCCCAGTGCACTAAGTTTAGAGCTGGGTGGATTCCAATATTAAAAATCTCAGTCGTTTCCAGGATTTGTACACAGGACCCCTCGGTTCGTGTCAAAGCTTTTCCACTCAGCCATCCCGCTTCTGTTTAAGGGTGTAAGCTCGTCATTTAATGGAAAAAGTGTTCGATTCAATTAATTATTACACTGTAGAGTTTTACTAGATTTTGTAAACACGACGCTTTAATGGTCACTTTTATAAGAGAATTTATAAAACCTTTAACAATTCAATGTGTGCCATTGTAGTATCCTTGCAGCCTTTACGGTGGCCCTCTCGGCCCATTTGGGTACCGGCCCACCGGGCATTTGCCCAAATGCCCATCTAGCCAGTCCGCCCCTTTATATAGGCCTATATATATATATATATATATATTTGCATAGTATTTACCAATAAGGCTAATTGATAAGCCCCCAGGATGTTACGCTGTGTATCATCTTTATAACAGTTTCCTCAGACTATTATTAATCGAAAGGCTAATTGTGGTTCCCAGTAGTGGCCTACATATTAAAGAAAGGCTACTCTTGTATTTCCAAGAAGAAACCATATTACTCGTATATATTTGCGATGTCTCTTTTCCATTTTTTTAAAATATGTATCTATATTATTATTGTCAGTATCAAATAATGTAGGCTAACTTATTGAAATAAAATTTTGTTTAAAAAAAAAATGTGAAAGCCCAAAAAAGAGGCCAATAGCCCGAAAAAGAGGCAGAGCCCAAAAAAGAGGCAAAGAAAAGAGGCAAAAGCTCAAGGATCCCTAGGATGTAAACAGCTCGACAACTGATGTCCAAAGCTGAAAAGCTGGGGTTTCCTAAAAAAAAGAAAAAGAAACCATATACACATCATCAAGAGTTATGTACTTTTGTTTCTCTTTTATGATTGACTTTTATTGCTGTCGCTTGCATGTGCATATTCAACTTGTAAATAAAATTTTGGTCTTTGACTGCGAATGGCTTTTCATGGATTTTGCAAAATGTCTTTGTTATTAAATTATCTATTAGAAGGTGTATTAATGTGGATAATTGTTTATAGCTTTAGGTTGTGTCAGCATTAATTGAAAGACCTGCGAGAGGGTTTTGTTTTCTGCACTATTAGTTACGCATGCGTAGAGGCACTTTTTTTTTAAACGAAAACATCAGTGATGGAACTGTGGTGATGGGTACAGGCTAGTCCTTTTTATTTAATTTTTAGATGTTCGATGATTCATAAACTTTCTAGATTGAAGAATACATGAGCGGCTTGCCATTAAAGGTCCTTGGAGGCGTCGTCTGTAGTTCTACATAATAAAGCTTGTCTTCGAGTCCAAAAATTAACGAGGAAGGCAGTTTTCCCTTGGCTACGCAGCCCCAGCTGCGACCTACATATTTTGCTACATCCAGGAAAAACATAACCATTGTCCGCAGTTGGTCGATTAAGATTTTCTTTTCACCGTCTAAGTCTGTCCTCGGCTGCGGATTTTCTTTTGGTCTCAAATGCAGCTGTCTCGATCTCAAGCTGCATGCCAGATTCTCTATTGTATGTCAGCTAATCAAGTTGGCTCCTAAGCTGCACTTTAAAGCTTTTCCGTGAGGCGTCCCCAAACGTGAAACGCGTGCCCTGCCCAGCGTAACTGTCGGATCATGTGTAGTTTTACACATAAAAATTAAATATATAATTAGCCTATATGCCTGTAGATCTAAATCTATATCTATATCTATATCTATCTATATATATATATATATATATATATATATATATGCATATATATGCATGTAGTGCTACATATACATAACAAGGTTACAAAGACAGTTTGTGTGTTGACACAAACTGAAAATCGAACCCTAAAGTGGTCCACCCAGGCAGGTAAAAAGACAGGTTATCAGAATGAAATTGTTTTATTGTTTTTGTTTGTAAAAATGTTTTACATGTTTCGGATGTTCCTTCAGAGTTGAAGACAGGATAGCGGGATTATTATTATAGCTTTTATATTGCGCTACTTTTATGCTTATAGCATGCTCAGAGCGCTTTGGTCCAATCTCATTTGTGGACCAGTGGGGGGGGGGAGGGGGTATCTAGGAGTTGGTTTCCCGTGCTGCCTTCGGGCGCTCAGTTAACACAACTCTGCCCCAGTCGGGTGTCGAACTTCGAGCCCCCTTCTAGGTAGCCAAGCAAGCCAAGATCAAGCCGCACTTAGCCTCTCGACCACTCTTCCCACGGATATGGGAGCGTGCAGGGTTTGAACTCGGGACCATCGATAAATCTAAACGACAGTCCTTGGCGCAAACCGCGCGGCCAGGCTGCCATCCATTCTATGAAAAACAAATGAAAGAAAAAAATGGAGAAGAAAAGGTTTACAGATCTTGTGTGGTGCCCCAGTGGTCCGAAAAATAGCTGAAATAGAACGTGAAGTTAGATGTGAAACTGTCCTTACTGATGTCTTATCAATATCTAATTGATTTAAAAAATTAGAGTTTTCGCTTTCAGAAAAGTAAAAAGTAGCCGTTGCATTAGAACTTTGAATGGTCTAAAATTGTGTGAAGTCGGATTTTCACTATATTTTCTATTTAACGCGATCTAAACGGAACGGATGGACAGACGGACTGACAGAATGAAAACAAGCAAAAAAAAAAAAAAAAAACTAATAGCGTGTTTTCCCCCTCTCGAAGGCCGTTAAAAAAAGATGTAAATTTATGCCTGCATTTGTACTCATATAACATATCCGAAAAAACAAAAAAGATTGGCGATGGTTTTTTTTTTCTTTGAACTTTCATCCATAAAAATGTTATTTAAAAACTCATTGGGTGATGATTTGTTTGATTAAAAGAGATATGAAATCAACAAAGACAAGTCCAACTACTTTATTTTTGTATTCTTACTATTCGTAGTTACTATACTACTCCAAAAAGCAGAAAAGAATTTAGTTTAAAAATTTAAAAAAAAATATTTAAAAAAAATAAAGCTTGTATTGCGAGTAGTTTGGATTAGTCATATCATTATTTTGTAATAGATATAAACTAATATTCTTAGCTAACAAAACAAAATTTTTGCAATTAGCAATATTTTCACCAAATCTTTTTTTTTTTTTGTTTTTGGTGCAATTTTATGATTGTAACATTCCATTGTGCAATGATCCTATCACTTATCTGAACCAGTTGGGAAAGGGGTGAGGAGAAAGAAGAGGGTCTTTGAGTAAATGTCGAAGTAATCGCTTTTTAAATGCATTTATTTACAAAAAAATATTTGAATTTCTCAAGCTAACACACTAACCACTGTACCAGTGTTGTGCTTACGAAAATAGCAGTTTTCATAGTTATCTATTGTTAACTCTACAAAAGCATAAAGGGGACTTTTTCAGCTTATACCGCCACATCTGTCAAGTACAATGTCTTTCCCTTGTTCGAAATACCAAATCAAATACGAATAGTTCATTAACTAAATTGTTGATTATTTTATTGATTCTTGTTTTATCAGGTATAATAAACGATTACGCAAATATTAAACTTGATACGAGATTGGGTGTAGAAGAAATACTGTCTATTTCTATTATTCTTTTTTTACAAACAAATTGAGTTGATATGAGCTTTCAAAACAATATTCAGTCACAATATTTTAAAAAATATTTTGGAAATATTACTAATAGAAAACTCTGTAATCAAACTCTACACATGTAAACAAACATATATTAAGAAATGAATCTTTCTTTCCATTAATCCTCTACTTTTTCTAAGGTATATACATTCCCCTTTCAGACATTGTGGTCTATAGGGCAGATGATGTAAAGATCATCTGATTCTGTGGCCTACTGTTAACGAGGGTGTCATGTGGCCAGCACAAAGACCAACCGCCTTTACTTTTCCCCAGCTAATATCAGGTACCCATTAGAGCTGGTTGGACTCAGAGGCGCCCAAGGATTTCGAAATAAAAATTCCAGTCTTCATCAGGATTCGAGCCCGGGACTCCCGGTTCAGAAGCCAAACGCTTTACCGCTCAGCCATCGCTCCTCCAAAAGTAAAGTTCCCCTTTCATACCTTGTGGTCTATAGGGCATATGATGCAAAGGTCATTTGATTCTTTGGCCCACAATTAACGAGGGTGTTATGTGACCAGCACAACGACCAAGCGCCTTTAATTTTCCCCAACTAATGTCAGGTACCCATTAGAGCTGGGTGGACTCAAGGGTGCCCAAAAATTAAAATTAAAAAACCCAGTCTTCATCAGGATTCGAATCCGGGACCTCCAGCACGTAAACCAAGCGCCTTACCGCTCAGCCACCGCGCCCTCAAGATATATGCATAGTGGTTTATGGATAGAGAACGCTGTAAGTAAATATCGAAATTTATCATTGAATTATCTCTTCCTGTAACCTTTTTATGGTGAAGACTGTTAGTAACATTTGTTTAAAAAAATAACTATATACACACAAACAAACACAAACGCCCTTTCCTACTACAGTTCTACAAACGCACACACACATCCCGCAACTAGGTCTACTGTAGCACACTCAGAAACACATGTGATCATTTACTTTTCTAAGCTACGTTTTTATTGTACAACTAGGGGCGTAGTTTTCAGCGCCCAGACGCTACTCTTACCCAATACCCAGTAGTATAAAATATTTTAAATCTATACCTCAAAATCAATCTTAATCTGTTACCTTTCCATGTCAAAGATAGTTAAATGGGGAAGTATAGAACTTTTTTTCTCTATAGGTTTAGTCTTGTTCACTGTTCTTCCCACAACCCTTTAAAAAAATATTTTCTACGCCCCTGTGTTTAATACAGCCTTGACTGGCCTAGACTAACACACTATTATATTTACTAGGCTTAAAAAAAAATAGCTCACGTTTTAACTGGACTTAAAAAAAAAAACAACAACTCATGAAACACGAGGACAAGGGGAGTGCCCATCGTGTCCGACCCCTCTCAGCTCTTACACCAATTTAATTGACAGGCCTTCCAGCCACGTGACCAGGTATCGACTACATTTAATGAAGTGGAGTCTCTACCTTTGGGATAGTGTCCTTAAACATCACCACTAGCGTCATCATGATGGTCTGTACTTTCACCTGTTTGTTAATTTTTGTCGTGTGTCTAGCTGTCCAAGTTTCAGGTAGGCGTCTGGTAATCGATTTTTAAACCTTAGTTGTTTATTTATTTATTTATTTTGTTGTAAGCTTTGCTTTCTAAATTATAGGATAATAGTATATCAAGGGAGTAGATATTTATAATTTAGTTAGGTGAAGATTAAACGTTTCAATAAATAAGGCTAGCGATCTAAAAAAAAATAATCTTTTTTAGTTTGAATCATGTTCCCCTGGGCATCATTTTGTTTTCAACGATACGGTACATTTGCGTCATAAAAGTTGGGGGTTAAGAATGGACGCACCCTTTTTTTGCAGATGTAAATATTAATGAGTTGAAACGGATTGAGGAATGTTTGTTTTAACATACAGGCGCAGCTAAGTTTTCAATAGTAATTTGTTCTATTTTATTCTATGTTTCTTTAGAGGTCAACTTTCTAGTCATGTTACGTGTGTCCATCTCCGAAAATGAGCACTCCCTAACCCAAAATTAATTTTTTGTTCAGGTGATGGGTAGGGGAGGTAACAATTGTAAATATTTGTTTAAATAAGCAATGCTTCTCAAAACAAAATTGTTTAAATAGACGATACTACGCTAAAACTGGACTATATACATTGTCCATTCTTCTTTCCTTACAACGTGAAGTTATCTTATCTTATATAAAACAGACGTTGCTTCAAAAAAGATGATTACGTCCTACGCGTCATGCATTTAGTCATGCATATTAACCAGAGACTTACATTTTGCTAAGTCACTGGTTTTCCTGGCTAGCTAAGGCAACCCATTCCATGCTCTAATAGCGATTGGGAAGAAAGAGCATCTGTGCAAATGTGTCCTAGTATATGGAATGAGGAATGTGCATTTATCTTTGTCTCTCTGAGTATTTTATTAAATTGTGTTTTGTATTTGAAGTTTATAGTTCAGTGTTCAATGTATAATTGCTACCTTACTTTTAAGTCTCTCTTCTATCCTGAAGGCTTTCTAAATTTATTGATTTTACTTAAGGTGTTACTCTAGTCAAATGTGAATATTCGTTTGTCATTAATCTCACTGCTCTATTTTATGTCTGTGTCAGTTTCTTTATTTTCTTGAGCTGAGGGTCCCAAACAAAAGATACATATTCTGTTTATTGGCCTAACCAAGGTTCAATAACATTTTAGTTTTATGTTCTGGTTTGATTTATAGAAATCTCTTTAAATAAACCCTAATGCTTTGTTTGATTTTTTTTAATAGCTTCATCAATGTAGAGATTCCAAGACAGTTTTTCATTTATTATAAAACCTAGATCTAGGTATTTTGCTTTTTTAAACTGTGTTACTGGTTTACCATGAATAAAATAAGTTAACGCACGGGCACCTTATTAAAGAAGGATTTATTGACTGTACATACATTTAATTAGTTTACAGGGATAGACGAATGCCATCTTAGTATACAGAAGAAACTTAGGGTAGAGCGACAAAGTCTACTTTGTTTAGCATGTCCATAGACCGATCTTATGTTTTCTGATTTTTTCATGACATTATTACAGTTTGAGACAGGTCTTCAAATCGTTATTACAAATTAAAAACAAAAGTTTCCTTGACTTTGCTTTCACAATCCCAACTAAAGTAGATCTAGTACCTTCTCATCTTCCCAATAAAAAAAACAGGTTAGCAGGGCCGGCTTTAAACATAGGCACAATAGGTAACCGCATAGGGTATCCGATTGGTGGGCGCCTCGCACAAGACTAAAAACAATTTTTAAGAGAAGAAATAGCGGAACTTGTGGCCAAGTTATTGTTGAAATGCAATTTTAGTTTTTTTATTTATATTCCATTTGGGTCCACCAAATGTACTTTGCCTTGGGCCTTCAACTAGATCTATCTAAGTCTCGTCCTGTGGTTAGATATCGGTTTATACAAAATCATTACATGAAAGCGAAGACATCACCTATTTAAACAAATATCAATTTCAATTGTAACCTCTAACCCCACTACTTAACCAGTAAAATAGGAGCGTACTTGTTGGGTTAGGGTTAATCCATAATCACCGTATAAGAGAATTTTGAGCCTATATATACATTTCACCAACAAAAAATATTAAACGGCCTAAATGAATAGAAACAAAAACTAATTACTGATAGGTTAGATGTAGATGGCTGGTAATCGCTTTGGACTGTCCTCACGATGACCTAAAATCAAACAATTCCCCATGCAAAATATATTCTTTTTTGAAGGACTGTTCAAAACGAAGGAAATAAAACAAAAGATTGACAGCACTATTCTAAAAAAAAAAAGTTGATACTATAAATATTCTATCATTTTCACCAAGTCATACAATGCAACCACAGGGGCTAGCATTGACTGCTACACTTTACGGGCTGCCTTTTGTGTAAAAGGTTAAACTATAGAGGTTAAATAACACTGGCTCAAATATGTAGAAAGCTCATTTCCGTAAGCCAACACTTGCGGTGGATGTAGGGGTAAGAAATGTAATTAAAATACTGTAAGACTTGCTTTACATCAGTTCAGGAACAAAATTCAGAGTATTTGTAGACAATTACATAAGAGTTAGAACGGCAAAAAACAACATACCGCATTACATTGTACAAAGTGATTTAGATGAATAACAGAAATCGAAATTGGAGTACAATCTTTTCACTCAGAAAAAAAAATGCAGGTTATTAAGAGTAACAAAAATAAAATAAAACAAATAAAATTTACTTATTATATCCATATCCATTATATCCATATAATAAGATTATAAGATAATAATAAGAAGCTAACATGGAGCCCCAATATTAATTAAATTATAAACAAATAAAGCCTTAAGTTTATAGATATACATTTTTACAAATCAAATTTGAACATAAAAATATAATGCTATTTAAACTTAACCTCGCCAATATTAGAATATGCATCCTCCGCTTTGGACCCCTAAACATAAAAGAAACTAGAACAGACGTGACATAGAGCAGTGAGATTTATAACAAAACGATTATCCCCATTATATTATAGAAAAACAATGAGTAAAATCATTAAATTTAGAGACACATAACGACAGTAGCATAAATATTAAATATATAATTTACACGTATAAAAACAAAACCTAATAAGATACATAAAGATAATGGTAAATGTTTTATTAGCATGCTAGGGCAAATTCGTAGAAAGCACCATCTTCCCCAGTGCCGATAGAGCATGGAATGGGTTGCCTGAATCAGCCAAGAAAACCAACGACTTAGCGGAGTTTAAGTCACTGATTAACATGCATGACTAGACTTACTATATGAAATAAGACGGATGCAATTATCATCTTATCTTCTAAAATAAAGACGTTAGTTCATAAAATATGATTACGTCCGACGCGTCATGATTCTAGTCATGCACAGCCAAAGCACAGGCATTCATCCTATTTACATGAGACGATCCATTGTCGCTTCGCGACTGAAGGAGGCCATAGAGTAGTTATTGTCACGACTGAACATATAGATCTAGTCATTATTTTCACGGCAATGTTTATTGCCGACAAAATGAACTATTAACCGTTTAATTAATTATTCGTATCCTTCGGCAAGCTGGCGCCAGATGTTTGTCAAAGGACATGAATAAAACAAAAAAATGTATTCAACGA
The DNA here is from genome assembly GCA_021533235.1 of Biomphalaria straminea. Lineage (NCBI taxonomy): Eukaryota > Metazoa > Mollusca > Gastropoda > Planorbidae > Biomphalaria > Biomphalaria straminea. The sequence goes on along the minus strand of JADKLZ010005243.1, from coordinate 5,499,216 downwards.
TATCGCTTAGTCATGTCACCACCATCTATACTGCTCAATGTGTGCACGGTCGAGCATACAACTGACAATAGTTGTATTAAGTTGTATTCGTAAACATATTTTGGGATGATTAATTACAGTCCATAGTCTACTGTTTCCCTAAATAACCTCATATTTGGATAGTGACAATTTCGCCAGTTTCTTTAGATAAATGTTTCCCTGTTTTTTTTTTAAGTGGTAGGCCTATGAAAATACAATGATGGGTTTTACTGATCTTCCATTACTGAATAATGCATCATCATTCCATTATTTGAATGTACTGCTAATCTATCATGGTTACATTATGGCTCATTTAAATTTAATACAGAATACTTCTATCACTGGACTTAATCTAAATTTGCTGTAGTCCTATCATCATTACATAGGCTACTGGTGCGCATTTAAATGTACTTAGATCTACCATCATTTTATTACTTTGGTTCATTTAAATGTACTCAGATCTACCATCCCTACATCATTGTGATTCATTTAAATGTACTTATATCTACCACCCTTCCATTACTTGGGTTCATTTAAATCTTCTTTTGTCGGCGCTCCTCCAAATGTAATGCACTAGCCTACAATCACTAAGTTCGTTGAAACTAAATCTTATGATTCTATTTCCACATTTTCACTTTAGCACAACAAGCGGGCTGTAAAAAACACAAAAGTTCCACTCACGTTGGTAAAAAGGGGAATGAAATAGAAATGTTAAATACGCTTTGATTGTACTCCATTTCTACTTTGCGCTTTTGTGGTTTTGTTAATTAAGCTTTTGCAAAAGTGGGTCTTCTTTTTGGCCAAAGTGATCGTATTTTAGTTACTGTATCATTATAGGCGCTATACTTGGCACGGTAAGCTTTTAGAGATTTGTGGGTCTAGAGTTTTGATCTGTGGTTTGCATAGTTAATATATCAATATTTATATGCATTGGTAGCAAGCAATGTTTTGGGCTTATTAAACTCCTGAAATCTTTTTTTTTTCGTCTTAGCAGACAATTTCTGTTGCTGAGAGTACAGGTCCGGTAAAAAAACCGTCTCCTCCTTTTGTGGGTTTGTGTCCTCTGTACAGCAGCATTTGTATAAATTGTAAAAACAGTTTTATTACTATTAGTGTAGTTTTACATACATTATTTACTAGCATGCATCTTCAGATATAATTAAAGCGTCTAGTTTTTTGTTTTTTTACAACGTTGCTGGGAATGCAGATGAAAATTTCAAAGACTTTGTGAGTTCTTACGTTTCTTTTGAACAGCAGTGAATACACAAAGACCTAACGCGTTCGTGAAGAAGGCTATCCAAACACTGTATCATTTTTACCAAATATTTATGAGGCGTTTGCGGGCTTTTTCTGTGCACGGACTAAAGGTCTAGAACTCTCTCCATTGATCTCATACAGACAATATGCTACACAACTTTTAAGAACAACATTAAGACATATCAGTTTAAAACTTTTTTATTTTAGTTTGTCATTTGAACTCTCGTGTCTATGTTTGGTGTTTTGGTCGGTATCGGAGATGAAAAGCTAACTAGCGTTAGCAGCTTCGAATACCTCGGAGATATTGTCTCAGATGAGGGAACAAAACCCGAACTACTGGTCCGAAAAGCACAGTCCACAGCAGCCCTTTCTAAACTTAAAATAATATGGAAAGACAAAGGCTTAGCCCTCGGCACCAAAATCAGACTGATGCGCTCCATGGTCACGGCAACATTTCTATATTCTTGTGAGTCTTGGACGATGACTGCAGAGCTAGAGAGGAGGATCCTAGCAATGGAATTGAGATGCTACAGAAGGATTCTAGACATCATATTTAAAGACCGCGTCACAAACCAGGAGATTAGAGACAGGGTTACTACAGTTATCGGACCCCATGATGACTTGCTAACTACCGTGAAAAAACGCAAACTGAAAATCTATGGTCATATAACAAGATCTTCGGGGCTCGCAAAGACCTTCCTCCAGGGAACAGTACCAGGAAAAAGAGGCAGACAGAGAAAGCGATGGGAAGACAACAAATGGACGGGCCTACCACTGAAAGAAGTTCTAATCAGGGCAAAGGATAGAGAGGAATAAAGAAGAACGGTCTAAAAGTCTTGCTTGGTGCCCCAACGGTCCACCAGACTAAGGGATAGGTAACAGGTAACAGGTCGATGTTTGTAATGTTATCACAGCGCATTGAGCCTACATTGTTTGTTAACAGCGCCTTATAAATAAATTATTATTACACTAAATCAAATTATTGAATGCGATTGGGGCATAATTAGCATTTTTAAACTTTAAGCCAATGTCTGTCGGACGGAGGACACAACCTTAATAAGGAGGACATGTCCTCTGGTCGTCTGGTATCCCTAGATTCGACAGATATAATTATAATTGCACATTGTTTTCAACTTTTTTTTTTTTTGCAATAAATTAAAACAATTAATTTTTTGTCATATTTTCATAGCCACCAAAAAGATTGCATAATTTTGTTTTCAAATTTGAAAACTTTTGCTCTATGATCAATGGACAAATGCATACCTCATACATTTTTTATAACCGAAAGTCACTTTACAACCTAGTATACTTACATAGCATAATGAATACCTTTGATAAAATGTGTTCAATATTAACTGTCTTTGATGATCTCACAAGACATTTAGATTTTAAAATAAGTGCCTTCTCCCTCAACTAATATCACTCTATTAGAGCCCCTAAGTTTCTGCAACTCACTTCCGTATACATGGTAATATTCTAATTTGACCAGGTTATTCACAACCTCCAAGAAATGCATTATGTCGCCTTCAGCCCGACCCAGCATCAACTCAGAAAGTGTCAGGCATTGTAATATTCAACCAAGTAAGTTGTTTTTTTTTTTGTATGTTGGCTGTTTACGCCAGAATTAGATTTTTGCAGGAGCCTCGACTAGTCCATCTTTAGGCTGTTAAGTTTTTTTGTTTTATTGCTGCCTACATCTTGCAACCATGTCTTGATGATATGACATTACCGAGACTCAGGCCCGTGGTATGGTACATGAAAAGTATTGGAAGTGTTTCATAGGATTTCCATATCCCTACAAGGGATAATCTGACTACTGCAATGAACCAGTTTTTTTTTCTATTCCTCACACTCTCTGTCTCTCTGAACATGTCAGCCTCAGTTCTCTCTCTCTTCCTCTCTCTCTCTCCCTCTCTCTCTC
>JADKLZ010005243.1:5477743-5493924 GCA_021533235.1 Biomphalaria straminea | reverse complement strand
GTACTCTCTCCATAGCGCTCGTACTCTATCCATAGCGCCCGTACTCTCTCCATAGCGCTCGTACTCTCTCCATAGCGCCCGTACTCTCTCCATAGCACTCGTACTCTCTCCATAGCATTGAGTTTTTAATTAAGACTTTTGAATCCTCAGACATGTTGGAGACTTTGGAAACATCAAGCAAGAACTTGACGGCACCCTGAACAAGGTCATCGAAGATAAAATTGCTACATTGTATGGAACGTATTCCGTTTTGAGCAGGGCTGTCGTGGTGGGTAGTGCTACTCTTTAAAAACTTTAATGATTTTTTTTACATCTTATAATCATTTAGTAACAAAGAAAATAAAAATTCCTTAAAAAACTTATCTAAAGAATTATAATACAATATTGTAAAATAAAATCAAACACACATATTAAAGTTGTTAGTAATAAAAGTTAAGATAGCTATAATAGTAGTAATATACAGTTCTTTTTCAATACGCTCAACTATATAGAATCACACACAGTCTAAAAGTGTTATCTGTAAAAGTCAAGATAGCTATAATAGTCAGTGGCGTCAATAGGGCGGTGAGGTCCGCACCGGGTGACACCCATCCCAGTGACGCCACTGATAATAGTAGTAATGAATCATTGTGTCAATACTTGTTCCCCTTCTCAACAGGTGCATGAAAAGGCGGATGATCTTGGGAGAGGAGGTAACCCAGCAAGTCTCCTCAACGGCAATGCTGGAGCTCGTCTGGCGTGTTGTTCCATAGTTATATCCCCTTAATTATCTCTGTTCAATAAGCAAGGAGAACGTTAAAAATCCAGTTCTGTTTTGTTTTTTTCAAAAATGTTCAGAAAGTGAACACATGATTTGTTAATGTTTTTTATGTCACACTCGTAATCAACACAATACAATTATTTCTAAACTAGAATGTTTCATTTATTTTAGTTTATATAAATGTCAAGCTAGATTCTTACATAAATTGTCAGCATAAGCATATTGAGCATAAATGAAAAGCAGCACTAAAAGATACATTCTTAGATAAGGGACTGGACCGACCAGGGCTCCTTCTACCTCCTCCCCATCTGACTACATCCGTATTCACTAATGATTTCAGCAGAGACGAAACCGACAGCCATGTATTAGCGTTTATTAGACAAACAATGACTAATTCTGTATCTCTCAATTGCAATCCCTTATTTTCGTCGCATTTAATTCACTACACTTTATCATGTAAACGCTTGGTCCATGTTGCTGCTTTTCATTTATGTTCAATATGTTTCGTTTTAAACTTGATGATCTTAAAAACAAATGTAAGAACATTTGTCACTAAATCAGAATAATAGAATTTAAAAGCAGTGAATAAAATAAACCAGCTTGAGATAACTAATGTGATTCTTCTACCAAGATTATTTAATACAGCTATGTAGTTACTAATACAGAGCTGTAACTACGAAAAGTGGCCAATGTTAATGTACATATTAGTTTTCAGTCCCTTTTGTTTCTGAGATATTTCAAAACCTTTTTTTCTGCAATGTTAATATAAAGCTGCTGAATGATCTACGGTAAAAAAAAATATTTGTCTACATTGCTCTGTAGAATAAACTTTTCTGTTTTTTTTTTTTTTGGTCCTACAATCAGATGAGTGGAAAAAGTTAACAAAGCCAATAAGTGAACCAGTGAGTCACCTCATGAGCCACTGAGCTTCTCAGTGAGCCACGGGAAGTTAGTCGAGATACATGGTAGAGGAGCCAGCTGTAGGAAGAAGTCCCAAAATGCGAGGGTCATGTGAATTGAAGTAAATTTAGTTTAAATTTACGATTGAGAAATTGAAATACCAATAATTCCATTTCCCGAGTTATCTAGTGCAATGTCAATGTGTTCTATGTGAGAACACAAATGTTAAGCTATGGTTGATACATTGAATGAAGCATACAAATGGCATATACAAAGGCAGAACTACAGACCAAATTTGTAATGAAATAACAGTGAAGTAGATACAGCGAACTAAAGGACATTCCTGACCAGCGCAAGAACCGTGGACTCTTAGAACTGGCCTGATACTGGTTAGAGTTTCCAATATTTAATAGACAACTGCATAGCTTTAAAAGAATTTTCGGGGGAAAATGCCAAATATACTTTTAACTATGGAATTTCAATCGTAGCAATAACAGTTGCTATGTGGTACATGGCTTGGCTTCATGAAGACTGGGATTTTCAATTTCGCGATACTACGTGCGTCCTTCCAACACTAAAAGCGGTGTCGTTGTGCTGGCCGCACGACACCTTCGTTAATCATAGGCAAACGAAACTAGTGAACATTACATCCTCTGCCCTATAGATGGTAAGGTCTGAAAGGGGCACTTTCCTAGCGACAATGGCAAAATACTTCTACTGTGAGATTTTTAAAGGCAGTTAGTTGTTATGTTGGTCACATGATACCCATGTTAGCACTGTCTGTCCCAAAGACAGTTGAGTTTGACATCGTCTTTAGTAACTTGTAAGTCTCAAAGACAAAAATGAAAATATTTTAATGCACTGTTGTAGCATTTTTGAATATTTTTTAATATTGCTTTTATATAGCGCTACTTTCATGCTTATAGAATGCTCAGAGCGCTTTTGTTCAATCTCATTTGTGGACCAGTGGGGAGGAGGTTTTCCTTGCTGCCTTTAGACGCTCATTAAACACAACTCTGTCCGAGTCAGGTGTCGAACATCAGCCCCCTTCTAGGTAGCCAAGCCAAGCTCAAGCCGTCCTTAGACTCTTGAAAATGTTTCTAACTAGTCTTTTGCTATTCACTGCCTTCAATATAATATAAAAACATACTGTGGTTTTATCAAGCTTTCGCGTGTTGTCTTCCTCCTTTACAAGAACAATCGTTATAGTGAAGCAGTACTTAACTTTGTATGTCTTGACTCATATTTCAATCTTTGCATCACTTCAAATGTATTGCTCTATCAGGAACATATTGTAATTTAAATGGCAACACGAATAGAAAAATACTTTGAAAAAAGGACAAAAGCTTAATATTAAATTAAGAAGAGGTATCCTTTGAAAGCTACTGCGATCACTTTTTATATGGATAAAAAAAAATCTAACCTCCTCAAGGAAAATAATTAAACTAATATCACATATGTCAAGTACAATTTGTTTCCCTTGTTCTATACCAAACAAATAATTAAGTTATTTTTTCGGCTATTTTTTTTTTACTGATTATTGTGTTATCAAGTAGAAGAAATAATTATGCAAATTTCAGCTTCATCCGAGATTAGATACTGTGAGTGAAATAGCGTGTACAGACAGTTTACGAGACAGACAGACAGAGTGAGTTGATATAAGCTTTGTACAAATAATAGCAATGTTTTACAGAAAAATAATCTCCAACACGTACAATTCGTAAGTATCAAAATACTTGTTAAGTTGTTTTCCATTTACATATCAAGAAAAGAGCTTTAACCTGTTTAAAGAAGTTGCTTTAAACTAAAGAAAAAAAACAATGTTTGTATATCACTATGGATTGGGACAAGATCAATGGACCTCATTCACCAAACGTAAACAAACAACATTTAGTCACGTGATGATATTGATAAGACAACGAAAAAAAAACTGTCACGTGATAATCATCATGTACTAAAAATTAGCTCGTAAATTATATAGAAAAGATAGAGCACCACGTGTTTAAATCGCCCTGGCTCAAAGAGTCACTTTTCTAAGAGAATATTAAAAACTTTTAACAATTCAATCCTATACTCTTAAGCGAGCAATTCTTGTATATATATATATTTATTTATTTATAAATTTTATTTCGAAAAAGGCTCTAACGATTTTCTTTAAAATTTCAAGGTATGTGCGTATTAGTGAGAAAAAAAATCTGAACTCATTGGCCACATCGGGAAAACTCGAGTTCGACCGTTATTTCGATATGAAAATGTCTCAATTTTATTTTGGTCAGAATAATTTATGAATGAAATGGAAAATTTATGAATGAAAGTTTTCCATGACGTAAACGGGAAAAACGCTGCTTACGTCACTAGGCTTACAATGCAAACAAGAACGAGTTTTAAAGTATCAAAGGACATAATTAAACATTTGCGCACCATCTTATTGAAGATTGTTTTATTATAGAACTATGGAAGGAAAGTAATGAAATTAAATGTACCGATGTATGATTAGTTATTGCGTTTTAAGTGCTTAATAAATTGTTTACATTTTAATTGCGTAGAGCGGTGTAGGTTCCTCATTAATCTTCGGATTTGATGTCAAGCTTTATTATAATTATAATTTTGCTGGTATAATTATGACCATGTGTTCATGGTCTAATGTCCCGTACCAAAACAAAGGAAATGGTGATTACACAGCTGCTCTACTGCTCCTTACTTTCTCACACTGAACAAGATATCTAAACTTGGGGTTACCGTTAGGGCGTGGTGACGAAAGGCCCAGGAGATATATGAATGGAGGGATGTGTAAGAGCAGGCCATATCTTTCCATGGGCTGTAGCACCAGTAGCAGTATTATATTACCTTTCTTAGTTATAAATTATTTAACCGAGCAAGGCTCGGCCACCTGATATTACTTTTTTATAGTGGCATCTATGCGGCCTATTTGATGGCTCTACCGGCCCATTTGAGTATCGGCCCACCGGGCAATTGCCCGAATGCCCATATAGCCAGTCCTCCCCTGATAGCCATGTATGGACAGTCTGTATGGTCCATAAAATAAGACAGCCTGCAGAGCAGGCATCATCAGGCTTGACTCCAGCAGAGTCCCAAGTCTGCGTCCTAAACAAGAAAAATATAAATTCCTTGTCACCGTCATTCACAAGATTATAATATTAACGACTTAAGAGATACAAACTAAAGAAGGAATTAAACTGATACAAACAAAAGAAAGAATTAAACTAACTTATACAATGCTGTGGAAGAATACAAAAACAGAGAGCTCCACCCAAAGATCTGCTATCCAGTAAAACAAACAGACAATGTCGTTAGAGATAGCGCACAAACTATTATGGTACACTGACAAAAAATATCAAGCAAAGATGCCTCACGACATTCTGAACCTGGGGTGCTGTATTCGAATCTCAATGTTGACTGGGATTTTGAATTTCGGGATATTTAGGGCGCCCTTTAGTCCATCCTACTCTAATGGGTATCAGACTTCAGTTGCAGAAAGTAAAGGCGGTTTGTCTTTGTGCTAGCCACGCGACAACCTGCTCTTTAACTGTTGGCCGTAGAAGCAGATGAGCTTAACATCGACAGTTTCAAAGATTGAAAGGGAAACCTCTGCTACTTTTTTTTTATAGGTAAGTGTGTTTTTATCACCATTTGGTGTCGTATTCTTAGTTATGTCCCTTTCTACTATTTTTATCACTATCATCATCAATACCATTACGATCGTCTTTTAAACACCATGCCTGGTCGTGCGATTTGCGCGTTAGGCTGTCGTTCGGACTTATAATTGGTCCCGGATTCAAACCCTGCCCGCTCCCATCTCCCGTAGTCCTGCGGGAGGTTTGGACTAGGAAGTAAATTATCTTCAACTTAATTAGCCAGCTATCGCAGCATGTGGCCAGGTATCGACTTATTTAGCTTAATAAAGTAGAATTTTAACTTGAGGACGCACTTATTGAACAGTAATTCAAAGCACACCAATGAAGTTCTATGGATTTAATTATTTGTCACTTTGTGTTATATTCTCAGTTGTTCGGTCTACAGGTAATGTTGTCATTTCGCTCTGTATGTAATTGCATTTTTTAACTAAATGATATTAAGTTAGTCTTAGTAAGGCTAGTCTTCGATTTCGAATCTTAATGAGGAATGCAGTATTTCCCGTGGCTACGCAGCCCAAGCAGTAACCTACATATTTTGCCACACTTACGGCAAGCATAAGCATTGTCCGTCGGTGGTCAATTAAGATTTTCTTTTTGTCGTATGCGTCTGTCTACGGAAGCGGTTTTTCTTTGGCCTAGTTTTTTCTGACCATTTTCTAAGTCGTGGAGACTTAATTTAGATAAAACTTAGACGCCTGTCACTTAAATAGTATACATATTTAAAGGTCATTTTTAGAAGATGCTTTATACTTACAATGTTTAATCAGTGTAAGCATTGGTAGTATTGTCATTTTACTTGGTCAATATTTATAGATTGATTACGACAATGAAAATACCATTTTTTTTTGACCTTCATAAAAACACATTAACCTCGTTCCTTCACTACCACACCCACCCCCGACTAAAATTAATTGCGCTCACACTTTTGAACATCACAAAAATCAAGTATCAAGTTTTTAAAATCATTTTCTGATTGATGCTACTTTACGTTCTTGTACTTTTGTAAAAAAACAAAGTTGTTGGCGTTAACCTCTTTACCTTTTCCTATCCTTTAGTCTGTTAGAACGTTGGGGCACCACGCAAGATTTGTCGACCGTCTTTCTCCATTCCTCCCTGTGTTTTGCCTTTGATAGAGCCTCTTTCATCGCTTTCTCTGTCTGCCTCTTCTTCTTTTTCCTGGTACTGTGCATGTTACTAATAAGATTGACATCAGTTTTGTATTTCGTATTTCTGTTAGTGGTGTATTAGAATTACATTATCATCATCATCGTTCCTTTGTGTTCCTCGTGGAACATAGGGCCTCGACAAAAACACGCCACTCTCCACGGTCTCTTGCCAGTTTTTTGATGGCCCTCTCGCAAGTCTTTGTGGAGATCTCGGAAGTCTCCTTTGTGGAGCTCTACTTTCACCTCTGACAATGTTTAGTGTTTGTGTTTTTGCTCTGGTTTCTATAACACAATTTTTTAGCCTATCGCAAAACCTCTATGTCCCGGGGAGGGGGGATGTACCTTTTGTCTGGCTTTTTTCCTAACAGACCTGTCCGGCTTGGTAGTACCTGCCAGGAGCAATGAACTCCCGCCAGTATAGCTCTAAGGGTCATTGAGGCACTCAAGCTGTCACACCACGGCAAGGTATGTGCATCAGGTGACAGAGAATTACATTATAAATGGTAAAAACTAAAATAGAAAATAATATATTTAACATAATTACATTCAACGCATTTTATTTTAAATTTCAAAAGTGTCTTCGTGGGACCCAGATGATCTTGGGTCCGTTGAGATGACGGGTGCTCCGCCACTGCCAATAAATGCAGTATGTCACATGCACCCGGACGCCAAGTCTCCATTAAACGTTACTGGCATCATAACTTTGGACCAAGTAAGTTTGGAAGGAATCTCATTCGTTTATACGTTTTATATAAATAAAGTCGACCGGCGGCATAGCATACGCCGCTATTTTGCAGAGCCGGCGTTAGGCCACTGCAACTTATGCGACTGCAGTGGGCTGCGCACTTCCATAGGACTTGCGCTAATTTTAGGTGTATAAATTATTAAATTAAACCATTCTATAACATATAACCGATTACAGCCATCTTGCGAAGTTTAAGAGAAACAGTGTAGTCGATGACCTTTTCCCAGAAATATGCGACTGATAAAAAAAAACAGTTACGTGGTGCAGGATTGTCAACTATGGTACATTGAAAGACCTGTTGACTCCACGAAATCTATGTGAAGCGGTGGCCATGACATGAAAGGCAATAAGAAGGAGCAAAATCATAAAAAAACACAGAAAAAAAAATTCAACTATTTTAATCACACCATATAAAGACGTGTATAAAAATACGCACATAAATATAGTCAAGTGTATAGAATGTATAAATTTTAGGGTTGGTTGATTGTCCCCCCCCCCCTTTTCCTTTTCTTGTTTTTTGCCATGGGATAACTCGAGTGATCTTTCCTTTACTTCCCGACCATAGACATAGACCATAGACATAAATATAGACAGGGAAAAGGAAGTAACTTCATGTAACTTGAAAACAATTTGAAAAAAATTGAAAAAAATTGCACGATCTTCAGTCTAAGAGATTTTAAACAAAATTTATTGACAAAAATAAAGTACACGCACTTGCAATGCACACATTTTTGTTTCATAAAACTCTCTTATTGGCCAGTCTATATTTATTTATGTCTATGTTCCCGACTAAACTCTTAACGGAAGAAGAGAATCATATATATATATACATAGAGAGAGATAGATAGAAGATAGATAAATAATTGGTCAGTTTAACTAGCGTAGCATTTTAAAGCGGGTTAGATTTTTTTTATTCTCAGGTTGACCTGGACTGGCACATTAGGAAGAACATTGAAAAAAGAGAGTAATAAAAAGTAAACTGTCCCTTTCAGACCTTGCGATTTATAGATCAGATGATGTATCGGTCATCTGTTTCTGTGGCCGAAAATTATCAAGGATGTCATGTGGCCAGCACAACGACATCCGACTTTACTTTCCCCAACTAATGTTAATTACCCATCAGAGTTGTTCGTACTCGGAGGGGCATTACAGATCCTGAAATATATAATCGCCAGTTTTCACGAGAAATCAAACCGAGTTTACAGAGAATTATTTCTAAGATATATTTTATAAAGTATACAATTCTTGGTAAACTCTAATTATAATCTAATTATCTTGTTTATGCAGATAAACGAATGGTCTCCATTAAAGATAAATATCACATTGTCCGGGTTTAAACAGTCTCCGCCGGACACTCCGGACTCTGAGCTCCTTCACGGGTTTCACATTCACCAATACGGGGACGTTGAGAACGGCTGTGTCACGTTGTCTAAAGGAAGTCACTTTAACCCATACAATATGAACCACGGGGATATAGCAGACACTGTAAGGTAATTTCATCTTTCAGGTATTGTTATAGTGATCAATGAGGGTGGAAAAGCTTTGACGAGATCATCTTAACTTAGCGACATTCGACGGTTCTATTCATTACGTATTAAACATCTTGTTTGACATCATTCATCAGCGTCGAATATTTTCTGCATTGTTGCCAGTGTTAATTGGATTGGTTATTTGAGTGTTGCTTCCGTTTAGGCCTTATCTGCACACAATATACAAGACAAAGCGCGGAGACGCCTAACATTATATATATATATCCGTGAATCCACTTAGCAGTCTGGTTAATGACTTTTTTATTACTCGTTTTATTTGTTTATCAAACTATTTGGAAACTTTCTTGGCTGTGTTACCATTGTAACTCATACTTTGATTTTAAGGTGAAACTTCCCTTTAAACAGATTGCTATTAATAAAAAGGGAAATAAATCATACAGTGTTTAGAAAAATATTGCCGTTGTTCTTTCCTTTGTATAACCTTTGTTAAAAAAAATATTTTCTGTTTTATTAGTTATCATCATTAACCTGTTTGAAAAATATACACCAGGCATATAGGTGATTTAGGAAACATTAAGCAGGAGGTAGATGGCACTCTGCATGCTGTTCTCTATGACAGCCAAGCGTCGTTGTTCGGATCTTTTACCATTCTGGGCAGAGGAATTGTGGTAAGTAGACATACATTGGACTGTGGTATCTCGGCTTACACCCACAATCTAATCCGGTCCTGTACCCCATAACAAATAGAAGAAATAAAATTATTTGGTACTCAGCCTCTGCAATACCTAGACTCGAAGCAGGACGTTTTGGCGCCGCCGTTTTGGCGATGCCGTTTTGGCGACGCCGTTTTGGCGCGAAGGTCGTTTTGGCGCCGCCGTTTTGGCGATAGGGACGTTTTGGCGCGAAGTACATTATGTACGTTTTATGTATTATTTCTTAAAAAAGAAGTATTCATATCTATGTTTTGCAAGAGTGTTTGTGTTAAGACATAATTTCTAGTCAAAATTATTAAGTTATCAAGACTTTTTTCGTTGAAGCGGGGGGAGGGGTAGAATATATATTTTGTTTGTCTCGGTATAAAATAATAAAAAAGCTATTTGTTATACATTTTTTAAACACATATTTAAGCGAAAATAATTAGTAGCTTTTGTACATTATATATGTTATTTGAGCAATTATTTTTATATCTGTTCCTAAAACCTTTTTTTTTATGTGAGCTATAACAAGTCCATTAATCAATGTGACTTATCATTTACTAAATGTAAATGTGTGTTTGTGTTTCACATCATTTTCTTTAATAAGCATTTTGGCTTGTGTATGTGTGTTTATTAAGGGGCATACATGGAGGCACACTTTTATTTTCAAATTAAAGCTTTTTTTTAAAGATATTACTTTAAAATTAAAAACAAAAAACAAAAACAAAATGATAAACAAAAAAAATGAAGCCATTATTTGTTGACATTAACATTGGTTTATTTAACGACTTACGCGTGAGAGAGGGAAGGGGTGAAGGAAAGAGTATACACAAGGAGTGAAATGTGAGCGGGAGGAGAAGGGGGGATAGGTGTCACAGTCCCAAGCAGATAATCGCCAGACGCATGATGCCAATGATCAGTGCTCGGTGCTAGTCTTATCTTCATTTGTTTAACTATACCTGCGTCAATGCGAGATGTGTCACCCAAATCAGCCCTACCAAATTTCTCAAAATATATCTTTTCTAAGTATCTTAGTGTCGTGAATTTGTATCTATCTATTGTTACCCCTAGTATTTTTTGCATTTGTGGATTCACGTTAGAGTTTGTACTGACCACATTCCGTGTCCTTATTTTTACTATGCGTAGAGTTATTGTCATTCTGCGTAATAAAGCTTGAGATGTAAATATGATTTTTTTGTTATATTAAAGTGTGGCACTTAGCTAGTACTTATTCGGTATTAATTTCAAATAAACAAATATGTCTTTTAGAAAGACGTAGAAAAATGTCATCCAGTACGATTAGCAGAACTCACATACAAAAAAAAAAGAGAAGAGGATAGCATGTCATTACCATTTAGGAATCTGACTTATTATAGGCCAATATTCATAAAAAAACAAAACATTAATATTAGAAAAAAAAATCGCTGGACAGTGTTGGAATTCATACTATACATACAATATTATGGTACAGTGAAATAAACAGTTATAAAAGCTACGTGCTATATAAATTATCGTCAAATTATATCTCGCGCCAAAACGTCCCTATCGCCAAAACGGCTGGCGCCAAAACGTCTCGGGCCAAAACGGCGTCGCCAAAACGGCATCGCCAAAACGGCGGCGCCAAAACGTCACGTACCCACCTAGACTACCGTTTTAAAAATAAAAAAGGTAAACTATTATAGTTCAACAGAATATAAGAATTTATCTTTGATAAATAATTTACTTCCTTTAATGTTGAAGTCGTTGTAGATTGAGCATAAAATTATTATTCAAGATATAGGCCTTTTAGACCTACCTCCGAGGAGGGGGGCGGAAAGAACATACATGACCAGGGCCGGATTTAAAGGAGGACAGCTGAGGCTATAACCTAGGGGACACCAAAAGAAAGGGGGCCCAACAATAGAAAAATGCCCAAATTTTAACGGGTCATTAACTTTACGTTATACATTTGATATTTTTTTTTTGCGTTTTTACCAACAGTACTTCAAATCTTGCAGTTGACATTACTGTCGTAACCTACATGTGTCTGTGTATTCTGCGATTGGGGAGATGGATAATTCTGCTTCTTCTTCTTTTTAAACTGTCAGGTAGAGTTGAGCCTTCGGCTCTTGGAATTCTAGGCCAGCAAAAGTGAACAAGATCTCCCTCTCACCGGTCTGAATGGCCACATATGCTAATTTTCCTTTACTATGCCATATTCCTTTTCTATGCCAGGCTAAACTGTGCGGGACACGCTATTTATGTAATGGCCCCTTGAGGAACAGCGCCTGGGTTGTGACAAGGTTGTGGGAGCTTTTTGACAACTCCGCGCAGTGCAATGAGGATGCTCTCGCAACCCCCTAGGCACCCCCACGAGAGTCTTGTTTTGCTGCCCTTTAGCCTAATCGTTTCCTCCAACGATCGTTTCCACCTTGGCGCCACTATGAGGCAGGGTAGCATGTCCGGGAAGTTTAAAATTTAAAAGATTGGGCTTAAAGAAAAAAAAACTAGTACAATCTTCTAAGAAGACCAAACCCATCATATTTACTATAGGCATATCAGTGAATACTGAAGGATTAATTTCGTTTGTTGGAATCAAAATTAGTAATGATCAGTAATTAATTGACTAATTTGTTGTTTGTTTGTTTGTTTGTTTTTTTGTTTTTTTTATTGATTTGTGTCTTGTCTATACCAATAAATAATTGGTGAACAGTTTCAGTTGGATTTGAGATTGGGTGTGAAAATAAAAACGCATGCAAACTTTTTACCAGAGTGAGTTGATATAAGCTTTGTAAAGAAAACAAAATACAGAACGTAGTAAAGCTATGTCAATAATTATTATTTATTCCAAAAGTTTCCCCATCTCTTTTAAATTATCTGAAGAATTACATCCAAACGGCTTATTCTAAAACGGCTGCGACAAAATGTTGCGTACTTTATTTCCCACAATTACACAGATTTTGAATGTATTGTAAATTATTTTTTAAAAATTGTTTATATATAAATATATACTAATTTTGTATAGGTTCATGCGACTCGTGATGATCTTGGAAGGGGAGGCAACCCAGGAAGTATTTACAACGGCAATGCTGGACCTAGATTAGCTTGTTGTGCAATAGTAGTCACCCCTTGATCTGGGCTGTATCAAAGAGATAGTCTGACGATTGTGAAATATTTACTTTCATACTAAATGATTGGTAGCACTTTGTCTTTGTGTTGATGAATGATAGGGGCTGAGACGAAATAAAAGAATCAAGACATAGTATCAACATGTTGTTTGTTTATTGAAATATACATGGTGGTCCAAGAGTAAGTTCACAAAATAAGAAAAACATTTTTAGAAAATATATTTTTAAAAAAGACAATACCTACATTATTAAACTTTAAATATAATAAAATAATAATTATAATAATTTAAAACAAGATTACAAAGACAGTTTGTGTGGAAGCACAAACTCAAAATCGGCCCCCGAAGTGGTCCACCCAGGCAGGCTTTAATATTTTCAGAAAAAAAAGTCCGAATGAAATTATATCAAAGACAAATGACAGATACAAAAGAAGAAAGAATGTTGACAGATCTTTTGTAGTGCCCCAGCGATGCAGCAGATCAAAGGATAGGTGGATATTACTAGTGTGAAAACATTTTTGAGATATGGTGATGTAAGGAAATAGTGTACGAAAATGCAGTCTATAACATTTTAATTATCTTAAATTACGTCCACCTTATAATGCATACTAAATATATTATTTCTCTTTTAAAATTAATAATCATTGTTTGTAAATGATTGTATCCCCTATAAAGAGCTCACAGGAATTTGTTACTAACATAGTCTATACTCTAACTTGAAACAAGAAAAAGAAATGTGATATAAAATATGTTTCTGTATATTATTAATTGTCTTAAACTAGGTCTACTTTGTAATAGGGTTTTTCTCTTTAAAAAAACTGCTTGCATAAGTGATTTTAAAAAATTAGATATTGAGCTTTTAGAAAAAAAAAGTAGCCGTTGCATCAGAACTTTGAATGATCTAAATTATTGTGATGTCCGATTTTCATTTTCTCTTCTAGTTTCTGAGATCTAAACGGGACGGACGAACAGAATTTCAACACAAAATTATTAGCGTCTTTTCCCCTTTCGGGGGCCGCTAAAAATTGTAGTTCAATTCAGGTATCAAACTCCTAATACTATCAGCTGCTAAAACTTACAAATTTTCTTTTCTGGCCAGGGAAGGATATATACTTTTGCGATTGTACTGACTACACTGACTACTGTATATTTGTGAAGAGAAAATTTAAGATACAGAGGAGACGTTCTTTTACCGAACTATCGATGTCATTGTTTCTCAATTACTTGACAGACCTCATAGGCATAAAATAGTCAATATTTGTAAGTCGATCATTTTAAGTGCAACCAATGATGCCAAAATAGTTCTTGTCTCATCTGACACTTATGATATTGCCATAGAATATTATCCAGAGATGTAATCGTTGAAAAAGTCTTCTACAGACAACAAGGTCCGTGTTCAGTACTAGATTTTGTTGCTTTATTTATCATAGACAACATTGTCTCGTCAAGCTTTCCATTGTCACAGCATGCATGTTATTTCTGGCTATGTCACAGATTGTTCAGCTGAGCTGTTATTCTCGAAGTTGGGACTGATCAAAAATGATTTAAGAATGTCCATGACACGTAGCATGTTGGCTTCACTTTGTGTGTGTGTTTGTGTTTGCTTGTGTGTTTGTTTGTGTGTGTGTGTTTTTGTTTGTGTGTGTGTGTGTTTTTGTGTGTTTGTGTGTGTGCGTATGTGTGTGTTTGTGTGTGTGTGTGTTTGTGTTTTTTTTTTTTCTCTGAACGAAAAACTGTCTGGTTTTCATTAAGTGAATCTATATAATAAATAATAGGGAAAATTACACATAAAACATTAGTTTGTTTGTTTGAAACGCTTCAAGTCGTTTAATTCAGTTCAGAAGTTGCACACAAAATAAAATACAATTTAAGACACCATTATTTGATGGAGTCCTAACGGAATAAATAAACTTAATAACATTGTTATCAAAAGGAGCAATACTTGCACTGGAATGTCGTTTTCAAAATACATTCAGATTGCTCAAGTATTTAGTCACACACTAAATTAGTCTTATTTATTATTAGTTCTAAATTAACACATAGATGCGCGTATTCAAATTCACTTTGGATGGAACGTCTTTGATTTATAAGATAAGCTAAGACATTGTTCTTTTTTTTTCTTTGAAAATGTGTTATTTTGAGCAAATAAAATACCCAAAATGATATGATAAATCAATATTTGTCTTCTTTTTTCTTTAATTGTCAGTGCATGGCTCCAATGTTTCTAAACAGATCGCATCGCTGGTTCAATTAAGATAGCATCTCCATTTGAAGTTTCCGTAAATAACTAAATCCTGATATAGTAAGAATGTTGGTGTATTTGTATCGGTGACCGGTCACTTCATCCCCGGTCATTTCATCCCCGGTCACTTCATCCCCCGGTCACTTCATCCCCCGGTCATTTCATCCCCTGGTCACTTCATCCCCCGGTCATTTCATCCCCTGTAATTTTTTTGTAATTTAAAAAATCATTAAATGAGCAATACTGAATGTATTCATTTTTTATTTAAATGAAAAAATTGTTACACGTTAGATTTGAATAAATTAAAATTAAATGGCATTAAAAACTATAAAAATAAATAATGTATAAATAAAGAGGTAATGTAAAAAAAAGTTGTTTTTTTTCTGTTCATCTACAAATCTATATCAATAAGATAGATATGCTATCGATTGTAAGTACCGAAGACGATCCATCGAATCATATTGATGAACTATGTTTGTCATTCTTTTTGCCAGTGTTGCATATTTCTTCCATGGCCGTTCTTCAGTGCCGGCGCTAGCCTGTGAAACTGATGCCTTGTGCAACTGGCTATCCTTTCGAAGACCATCTAGAAATGTCCACATAGTTGGATGGTGGCATGAAAATAGAGATTGGATAGCATGATGCCAACCCTTCACAACGTTGTTTGTTCGCGCCACACCGCCGATTACGTCCAGGTATTTATTCCATGTACTTTGAGGAAATAAAGCTGAATCATAGTTATCTCCTCTGCCACGCTGTCTGCGACCACGTATGTAGGTATGCTCGAAGTAGGATAACAGTTCCTGCATCCTATTATGTTGTGGCATGGATTCGGCGAGTAATTCAAAGGAATCACTAATGTGTTCTTCACGTACATAGGCCAACATGTCATAAAATGTCAAAAAGCATTCTACATTATCATATTTATGTATAAAATATTTAATTGGGGATTAAATGACCGGGAGATGAAGTGACCGGGGGATGAAGTGACCAGGAGATGAAATGACCAGGGGATGAAGTGACCGGGGATGAAGTGACCGGGGATGAAGTAACCGGGTATGAAATGACTGGGGATGAAGTGACCGGGGATGAAGTGACCGGGGATGAAGTGACCGGGAACCATTTGTATCTTTACAGAACAGAAGCATTTTAGAAACTTGTAAAGAAAAACATTGTACTTTTTTAGCACTGGTCAAGTCGAATTCCTATGTTTTGTTTTTCTCTTACCATAATTTTTAAATATTTATTTTTTAAAAAATTAATCGTTCACATGAGAGCGTCTTTGATCGTTCCGTTTTGAATATTTTCTAACATTTTTCTTTTGTTTTCTTTTTATCACCACTCCTCACATTTTATCACCACTCCTCACATTTCATCACCACTCCTCACATTTTATCACCACTCCTCACATTTTATCACCA
>JADKLZ010005243.1:5438128-5449316 GCA_021533235.1 Biomphalaria straminea | reverse complement strand
AATATAGGGGGAAAAAATTAATTGGATTACAAAAAAAAAGCAATTATATTTATTTATTACAGAAAAATCTTAGAAAAAGAAAATAATGAATACAAAATATTTACATGTTTATGGCAGCCAAGAAGTAAAATAGTGAAAAAATGTAATTGAACAGCAATAGTTAAATAAGATAAGTTAGAAGTAATTTTGACATACGTTAAAAATTTTAGACTTCTCTGTAGCGAAGCTTCTAAGAAGAACTCCAACTGCTAAAACGCCATTTTTTGAAATTGTATTTAGGCCCTATCTAATAAAACTCATTGTAAATATACTTGTATCAACTTCAATCTCTTCATAACTTTACAAATTAGACTACATATTGTTTACTTACTGCAGGCCCCCCATAGTCAACCAATGTAAACAAAAATCACATGTAACAAATAGGTTTTAACAATTCTTATAGAAACAACAGGTTAATAAATAATTAAAACATTATTATATTTACAGCACACATAGAAACAAAAAAATAAAAAACCTCCAAGTGCATATAATAATTTTATGAGTTCAAAAACCAAATTTGATGAGCTGGTGAAAATAAACACATTAACAAAATGCATATTTGTCAAATCAATAATTTAACAAAAAAATTAACTTGTATTAAAGGCACTTGATGTCCAGCTTATATAAGCAAGTGTGA
Organism: Biomphalaria straminea; assembly: GCA_021533235.1. Lineage (NCBI taxonomy): Eukaryota > Metazoa > Mollusca > Gastropoda > Planorbidae > Biomphalaria > Biomphalaria straminea. The sequence continues at coordinate 5,448,640 of JADKLZ010005243.1, read as the reverse complement.
ATATATTATTAAGCATGTGCCCTAAATTTCAATACATACAAATTATGGCAACTATAAACTTTTTTTTTTCTAAGCACACTTATTACATTTGTTACAAGAAAAGGATTTGAAATAGATTTCTTTTTTGATATAGCATTTTCTGAAAGGTCTAGAATCTATACAAGGTCTTGTGTTTTAATTTTGATGTAGATAGAGTGTAATGGTGGTTGACAGAGACTTGAAGTCACAAAGGTACCACAGCTACAGAGTACATGTGTATACATTATTGAAAAGACTAAATAATTTTTTTTTTAAATTTTCTTAAAATCAGGCTTAGTAGATTGGACCTTGAATTCTCGGTTTTATTAAATTAATGAAAATAATGGATTTCTTTTTTTAAGAGTATATTATAATTTGTACAAGATTTATTTATTACAATACATATTTATGTATGAACCACATAATATGAAGGCTTACTTTAAAATGGTGGATGCCAACATATACCATTTGCTCTCATGGAATATTTTTAATTCAAAAATGGAAAACTTATTACATTCACATTGAACAAGATTATCTAAGGGCTTTAGATGGAAATGTAAAAGTTATTTACTAATGTGTCACTTCCTTACATCTCCTATTAACTTGTTTTGACCAAAACAAAAACAGATTTTAATTTATTGATATTTTACATAATCCCATCAGCTTAGGAATGAACTTTCTCAAACTGACATAGAGCAACTGGCTGCGGGGGTCTTAAGAACATGACAGATTGAGTTTACTTACAAAGGCTGTGGAATAAACAAATGAGACCAAAAGAGAACAGACATAAGCAGCGGAAAATGGTTAAGTCTGCGCTGGTTGTGGCAAAGTATGTAGCTTGGGCTGCTTAGCCATGAGAAATACTGGATTGAAAGAAAGCCTTATTATTATTATTTTATTTTACCAGTACAAGGAATTCAAAAATATAAATGATTTCACTTACTTTTATAGCAAGCATTAAGAATAAAAGAAGATGGCATGTATAGAATCAGATTTTCTTTCTAAATTTAGTCAGACAATGCTCACATTAATATCTCATCAAAGAAAGAATAAGTAGGCTGTATAAAGTAGTTTATTTTTAAATTAAATCCTCTGAAATTTACCAAGTTAAAAAATGACAATAGTAATGTCCAAGAATAAAACTGCTATAGTTCTGTATAAAGTATTGCAAAATAAAAATATCCTTATAGAAATATCAATAAAAAGATTTGTGCACTATTAGTTGAAGCTGTTGGACATGGCTAATTTAAGCAAGCAACATAGCTTATGTTAGACATATAATTGAGCTAAGAATATTGCAGATGTTGAATAAAAGCAGCAAAAAATCTTAAGCACATCTTTAAATGGCTTCAGTTTTGTTTAACTAATCTTTTGACCAGTCTTACAATAAATATATATTGTCTCCCTTTAAATGTATTTGGGTAGTTATTCTATTTGACTATTAAAAGAAATAGTCTAACAGGTAAAAAAAAAAAAATAAAAAAAACTTATTTAAATCCAATTATCAATATTTTTTTTTCAAAATTAATAATATGTAGGCGTATAATTACCTCTACAAGTTCATGCCATATATCAACAGCCACAAGCACCGGATGAGATTTAAACAAGTTATTTAAAAATATGTTAAAAAAACAGTTTGTTTTCCATCAATAAATAGTAAGCATTCATGAAGAGGTCAAAGGGCAATACTAGAATAAGAGCTTAAAGAAAGAGATGGCAAGTCAAATGGATGCTGATAATGTAACAAATAACAAGGCTGTTTAGTCTGCAGAATGTACGATTCAATAGTCTCAACTTAGAGGATTCACATTTATAAGAGTGTTTACATTACGGAAAAAACTTTAATTAAAGAAGTTTGCAATGGACATAGAAACACTACCAAAACCACTACATTTTTAAAAATCTTAAATGGTGATCATACTCTTAGACTTATAACTTCTCCTATCCTTCAGTGCACACACATTGGTGACAAGTGACATCCTCTTTCCAGTTTGGGCCAACTGATTTCAGGTTGTTCAGAAAGAGCAATGCAATATTAAATGGGGACAGCCCTGCTTCATTTTTCCTGGTCTATAGGGCTAACAATGTTAAAGTCATCTGTTGCTCTGATCAACGGCTAACGAGCAGGGTGTCATATGGCCAGCACAACAACCAACTGACTTAACTTTCCAAAACTAAAGTCAGGTAACCATTAGAGTTGGGTGGACTTAGGGGCCCACTAAAAATCCCAGTCTTCCCCAAGATTCGAACCCAGAACCCCAAGTTCGAAAGCCAAGTGCTTAACCATCCACAACCGCTTCCCCAATTAAGTTGGTATAAATTAGATGTACACTGTACAATAGAAATAAATTGACATTTATTTGATGGCAGTAAGCCTGCCTGAAAAAAAAAGGCACATGCTGTACAGTATAATCAAATGATGTACCAATGTTTCAACCACAGAAAATGGTATAGTATCAACCACACTATATCTATGCAGTACCACTATAATTACCAATATGGAACTTGAAAAATCAATTAGTCTGCCACATGTTGACAATAATAAATGGTATAATAGCTATATACACTGTACACTTGTTGCATTATAAATCTGACATAATGTTACAATGACACAACCTGAACAGACAATGACTTGCATAGTGAGATTCAAAGAAGGGAAAGTCAAATTAAAAAAACATTGAGTTACTTCTGAGACAGATTGGTTTGTACAACTTTATCTACATATCTGCAGGCAATCAAAGAGCTTCACAGTTTAAACTTCATCACCTTAGCAGCACCTCATTAGACAGTTTTTATTATATGTAGGGCTAAATATATCTTTAAATGTAGTTAAACTTAAAAATTTGAAATAACTGAAGTTCTTGTTAAAAGTAAATTTTCAATTTAAATAAATTAACTTTTATATACCAATATATAAATGAATAACAATTCAGTGATATTTTTGTAACACATAATCTATGAGAATCTATCTTTATTAAATTAAAAAAAAAAGTTGAAGAAATATTATAAAGACACTTAGCCAAAATTTTATTTCAGAAAACAACCTGTTTTTACTATAATTAGCTAAGCTAAATGCATATAGAATATTTTTTAATAGTATGCCTTTCAAAAATTAAATTAAAAAATAAATAAATAAAATGTTTGTAAATAGAGTATTCCAAGATCTTTCAAGATGGCTAAGGATTACATCTGATAAAGTTTAACCCCATTGAAACAATTAAATGAATTTTTGATAATGACAATGACTAATGTGTTAAAAGTGATCTCATTTTCATTTGGTTTGAATCTACAAAACAATAATTACATAACAAAACATATTACAGAATAGAAATACATTATAAATGTAATATTTTTACCTATGAAATATTAAAGCTAAGTAGAACTCTTTGACAAATGGGCCTAATATCTCAAAACACAACCTGTTAAAATGGCCAGATATAAAGCTTCTTTACTTGTATTCTTCTTCTTCCAGCTAGCTTTTTTTCTGCTGAGCTGTCAGCTCTTTTCGTTACTTGTATAAAAAGGCATAAGATGCACACCCCAGTTGAGTTAAACTCCAAAAGAATAAAATAGCACTATATCAAAGTTTCACTGTTCAATGGTTTACATTAATGCTAAAGTAAAGCAACTATTCTATGTATATATTAACTTGACAAAAAAAAACAGATAGAAGGGCACAGCATAATTTCTATAATTCTATGTACATTATTACTAACAGGTGACACTCTGTAATTGGTACTCTCGAACTGTTCCAATGGTGATAGCTCTAAACTGCAGTCTCATCGAGATCCATCTCAATTTGGTTGCTTTCTTTCACATGGTAGAGACGTCCAGTATCCCTGATCTGTTTGCTAGCCATCTTGATCAGTGTCTCCTCCTGTTGCTTGACCATGTGTTCGATCTCATTGGCAGTATCTAAGAAGTTGAACTGGTCAGCGCGCTCTCGCAGACGGATTGTGTGATCTATTTCAATCACATTTTTCCCCTGCAATGCCATAATGGGAGCAGAATTTCTAGCTACTATCTTTCCCACCTGAAATGAAGAAGACAAAAAAAAGGAAATTAGCATATAAAAATACATTTAATTATCTACCATATTTACTAAGATCAAAGTTTTTAATAACTCTATCAGTAGCCTATGTTTTTGATATTAAACTCACAACATAATTGTGAAAAGATAATTCATCAGATTTATGTCATTCTAAAATAAATAAAAAAAAAATTGAAGTAATGCACATCCAAATGTTATTTAACTCAATCTCTGTAATTATTTTTCCACGTTCTGACAGAATTATTTTAATTTTTCACATATATAGATTCCACCCTGTTATGATTTAGCTTCAATAACATTTTTGTTTGTAATCAGAAAACAATACATTTGGTATAGAATTATAGAAGAATGCATGCTCTTTTTATATAATGCAAATAAAAGTTTATAAGACCAAATATTAATTTAATTTAATGAGCTCAAATCAACGATGATATTGTTAATTAGGAGAGAAGCAGTTCAAGTCAGCACAAGACTTATAATATAAATAAACAGAATAGAATGTCAAAGATGACAATTTTGTAAACTAGGTCAAGCAACTGAAACAGAAACAGGTTAAGAGTAAAAAAAATGACAAACATAGTGACTAGTATAATAGAAATTAATATTAATGCTTATAAGTAAAAGATGTGATAGAAAATGAACATGAAAAAAAAAAGACTTAGATTTTTTTACATTCAGCTTTACTTATAGTTGCCTTCTTTTTCTCTTATTTCACCATTCATGTCATTCCTTTCAAAAACTTCTATACCTTGATTAGCTCAATCAAGCAGCAAAAGTTAATTAATCCTCACATTCACAGCTAAATAATCTTGAATCAGTTTTTGACTCACTATCAAGCTGGGACAATTTTATTTTAAACTGAATTACACATTTTATTTATAATCACTATGTTGACTCCTCGATGAAGCATGTCTCATTTTCATAAGCTAACCCTAATAAACTCCTTCTTTAAGAAGTGACAGATCAAATCAATCAAAATAGTAAAAATACTAAAAAAAAAAAATAAAAAAAAATGGAAAGAACTGCACATTTATAAACATATCTCACTACTGTAAGATTTACTACCCATTTTCAATATCAAATAAATTTAATTAATTACCAATATGGTTAACATTTTGATTGATTCATGTTTTGTTAAGGACAATAAATAATTAGAATGAAACCCAGAAAGTCACATTCACAATGTGGTACGCTTGCCTCTTTCTTACCATTTATAGTAACCAGATTTTCCAGCATATTTTCTAACCTACTAGGGGTAATGTATGGAGTGTACAGTGTTTTGTTTTTGTCTCATTAAATACAGTTACAAGTACAACTGTTTTCTTTACCAAGAAAAACAAACAGGAAAACATGAATGCAGATTTATCATTTAATTATGAAACGAACATAAGTCACAATGTTTCACAAAGAGAGTGAGAGAGAGGTAGAGAGAAAATATTAGAGTGAGTGAAAGAGAGAGTGAGACAAAGAGTGAGATGGAGAGGGAAAATGTAGAGAGAGAAAGTGATAGAATGAAGGAAAGAAAGAGAGATGGGAGAGAGAGAGGAAGAGAAACAGAGATGGGATGAGAGGTGAGAGAGAATGAGAGATATGAAATAAAGGGAGATAATGAGTGAGAAAGTGAGAGTGGCAAATAGAGAGAAAGAGGGAGAGATAATGAGTGAGAAAGTGAGAGTGGCAAATAGAGAGAAAGAGGGATGAAAGGGAAACAACTGATTAAAAAAGAGTATTGTTGTTTTTTTTTTACCTCTGCCAGACATATTTGCGTGTTCTGCTGCGGGTTGACGTCTGGCAGCGCCTTCAAATCCGGGTGGTTCTGTAGCCGGAGCTCCTTGTAAGTGCAGGGTACACAGATGCAGGAGGAGTTGACCTGGCTGTAGAACTCAGTCACCACTTTGCCTTGCTGGAGCCTGTCAGGGAAAAGAAAAGTGCCAGAAAGTCATGAAATTACATTAACTGCCAACGATATGTTACGTACATCAATTATGCGGTATCACGTACATCCAATGATGTCCACTTTATATCCAATGATGTCCACTTTGTATCCAATGATGCCCGCGTCGTCGTCACATATATCAAAAGTCCACACTGACCGCTTAACCTCAACAAAATATTTTTTAGTCTTTTCCCCTCATACAAATCTAATCAGAGCCGACGCTAAGAGGAAGTGAGGTTGGGACGGAACTTTAAGCAAATAGAATTGCTGAGCTTCTAGCAGCCGACACCACAAAGGCATATTAAATCTACAACAAAATACATATACACATACATCTGACATTCTGACCCTTGTGGATGGTCATTGTATTGTAGCTCAAGACAGTACAACTAAACCGATGTAGGCGTAAATCGGTATGTGACATTTCGTCCCGAGGTTTTGGCGCGAGAAGTTTTGGTGCAGGAGACTTTTTGGCGCGAAATATAATTTGACGATAATTTAATAAGCACGTAGCTTTTATAACAATGTTTATTTCACTCTACCATAATATTGTATGTATAGTATGAATTCTAACACCGTCCAGCGAATTGTTTGTTGTTGCTGTTTTTTTTTTTATAATATAAAGATTCTTCATTTTTCATGCTAAGCGTCACACTTTAATATAACAAAAAACAACACGTTAACATCTAAAGCTTTATTACGCAGAATGATGACAATAACTCCACACAAAGCTACTAATGTTTTTCTCTTAAATATGTGTTTGAAAATGTATAACAAACAGATTTGTTCAATATTTTATCCCGAGACAAACAAAATATATATTCTACCCCCCTCAACTCTCACGGGAAAAAAGTCTTAATAACTTAATAATTTTGACTATTTCATGCATGTATGATTGTTGTTGAACAATTTTAAGGTTGTTAGTGTGATAGCAAACACCGTTGAACTCTAAGTTTCTCTGAGCGATCAAAATTTTAAAGTTTTAGTGCGATGACAAGCACCGTTGAAGTCAAAATTTTAAGTTTTTTTTTGTGTGATTTTGAGACCAAAAGAGCTCTCAAGCAGCTACGCATGAATCGAACTTCAAATATTTTTATTGATTTCTTTGACTTCAAAGACTGTATAGTAATTGTTCTAATTTCAAACATGATAATTTAATATTTCCATACGTAGGACTCGTGATTTCAAAGATTGAATGCGGATATGATCATGCCTAGAAGAGTTTATTTTCAAAATAGATGCAAAACATTGTAAGATGTTACATTTCAAGAACGTCCAAACATAAAAAAGACAATTACATAAGAGTTGCAATAGGACTATAACTTTTGTAGTAGAGGGTCACACACTTTCTAAAGATCCCCTTTACAACGAACACCTATGCTATCATCCATTAAATTAAAAATTATATATATATAGATAGATAGATAGATAGATAGATAAACAGACAGACAGACAGACAGACAGACAGACAGACAGACAGATAGATAGATAGATAGATAGATAGATAGATAGATAGATATAGATATAGATACAAATACAAATACATATATAGATAGATATACAGATATAGATACATATATATATATATATGGCTCCTTCTGTCTCGGAAGACAATGGATAGGCCGAGATGAGTCACTGGCTTTGGTTACGTCTTGAGACAGGGCAGAATTTGGAGTGGCCAATTCTGGATCGGCATAGTTTGCCACAGTTCGTGCATTTATATTCCTCAGTTTTAGGGCTGACTGACAGCAGGGCAGCTTTCTTTTTCGTGCTCTTGGCCGAAGCAGCTTCATTTCTTTTGCATTCAGCAAAGTTCGTACCAGCAAGCACAGTCTCACGAAGAGACGGCGTATCTTGATTAGAGAACTGCTGTTTGCCGACGATGCCGCACTCATATCTCATTCACAACAAGGATTGCAGAGGCTTGTGAATGCACTGGCAGATGCTTGTCAGGAGTTTGGACTTACAATTAGTCTCTCCAAGACTGAAATCCTGGCACAAGATGTTTCAGAAACACCAGTGATATACATCGGAAATCACACACTTACGGTGGTGCAAGAGTTCACATACTTGGGAACAACAATAGCCAGCAACCTTGACTTAGACAATGAGCTTACAAAAAGAATAGGGAAGGCATCTGCAGCAATGGCAAAACTCTCTAAGCGTGTGTGGGAAAACACCAAATTGACCACGGCAACAAAAATCATTGTCTACAATGCCTGCGTCCTAAGCACACCCCTCTATGGCAGTGAGAGTTGGGCAACTTACATGCGACAAGAACACAGATTAAATAGCTTCCACCTACGTTGCCTGTGACGCATAGATACAGATATAGATATATTTAAGACGCATTGATCATTTCTCCGAGATTGTAATTAAACTTTTTGTTTTCATCTGGTGTATGTGATCTAAATATAAGCATTATTTTCAGTTTCATCCTAAACTACTGTTCGTTGGGTGGTTAGTTTTGGGGGAGGGGGGGTAAGATGAATTACATTTCAATCAGGTGAGACCTGCGAGTGTTGATGTGCAGCCCCTTAACACACAAGACTGAAGAGACTAAGCAAATAGACTCAAGGCTTAAGCAAGCTTAGTTTTACGTTAGCAAGATTTTCTCCATGTGAATGCCTTGATCTCATTTAGTCCAGGGTCAACAGTTGTGTCAGAGAGTAGTCTCGGTTTAATACATTTTATGTATTCCTCTCCAAGATCCAATGGGGCACCAAGCAAGACTTGTAGACCGTCCTTCTCCATTCCTCTCTATCCTTTGCCCTGATTAGAACTTCCTTCAGTGGTAGGCCCGTCCATTCTTTTATGTTGTTTTCCCATCGCTTTTTCTGTCTGCCTCTTCTTCTTTTTCCTGGTGCTGTTCCCTGACTTTTGAAGTGAAATTCACTTGATCCCACATACAAAGTATTACGAGGGTATCGTGTGGACATCACTATGGCCTACAGCGCTGAAGTTCCTAGCTAATGTCTGCTGGGCGGCCTCGAGAACTACCATTAAATCAAAATTATCCCTTTTTCTCCTGATTGTTGATTTGAACTGACGAAATTAAATTAACTAGTCGACCGGCGGCATACCATACGCCGCTATTTTGCATGGCAGGCCTTAGGCACTGCAACATATGCGACCGCAGTGGGTCCCGCACTTTCTTTGGACCCGTGCTAATTTTTAGGTGTATATATATATCTTCCCATTTACTTGTTGCTCGTTTGAACTTGTCTTTTGAGAATTATATATATATAGAGATGTTAATTAATGTGAGATTTTATTAACTATAATTTGTCTTGTATAAAAAGAGCTTGGATTCCCCTTTAATTTTATACAAAAAAATATTATTATGATAACAAACGAAAATGTTATTGAAGCTTAATCATATCAGGGTAGTGAAAAACTACTGGGCAAAGTAAAAGAATCACATTGAAACGTGGAAAATAATTACGGAGAAAAAGAGTTAACAATACCATCAACACCGGGTTTTAAACTTGGTTCTTCGGCTTCCAAACTGACAACAGCTGTATCGAAACGCTCTCCCCCTTACACACACACATACTCCCATCTCTCAAACGTTTGGCTTATCAAATTTTAATTCGTAGATGTTTTAACTCCATGATAAAGGCCTGAGCCATGAGATAATGTCCACAATTATTTTTTATAGAAGATCCTGCAATGAGATGAAAAAGTGGCACTACGTTTCATTCGGTCTCTTCATCACCTGTTTTATGTCAATTACTTTTTCTAAAATAAAAGGGATTTATAGAACTTCTTTTAATTCAGGAGCCGATCTTGTACTAAAATAAAAATTGTTAATTACGACCATAAGATTCAATGGATGAATAGGCAAACTCATAATTCGGGTAGGGAAAGACCTTACCTGACAGGTGATGACTTGGTAAATAAATGTTTAATAGTATAGAGATAATTGTTGGATTGAGTGAAAGTAATGCCTTTTCTTTTGTCGGTGTTCTTACATTGCAGTATATGACATTCAGTGGGGGAAAACGTGAAGATTTTATTTCTCATGTGGAGTAGACTGTATATCACATAAATTAGGAGACCAGACAAACATTACTTTCATCAGTCGCTTTACGTGGCTCGGATGTTCGTTCAGAATTGTAATAGTCAAGCCCAAACATCACGCAAGACGTCGGAATATGGCGGCGGGCATTGTTCCATTTTCATGCCTTAACATTCGATAACAGTGAAGTTATTGTTTTGTTTAATTAACTGGACATACTGTTATTTCACTGTGGTTTTACATACACCTACATTGAAGATAAGCTGTATTCATCTGTAAATACAAAATAGGTTTATATTTTTTTATATAAAAAAAAAAAAGACTTTTTCAAGATGTATTTAGAAGTTTTGTATCAATTAAAGTACCAAGCCTACAACGGCTTACTCAAGCCCACAGAAAGGTTTACTCCGGCTGACAAAAAGGTTCACTCGGCCCACAGAAAGGCTTACTCCGGCCCACAGAAAGGCTTACTCCGGCCCACAGAAA
>JADKLZ010005243.1:5415870-5429875 GCA_021533235.1 Biomphalaria straminea | reverse complement strand
TTGAACTAATCTATATAACGTTATACTTGAACTAATCTATATAACTTCATACTTGAACTAATCTATATAACTTTATATTTAAACTAATCTACATAACTACTAATCTATATAAATTCATACTTAAACTAATCTATATAAATTCATACTCAAATCCACATCTACCTATCTATCTTCATACTTAATTCCACAGCTACCTACCTAATACCTATCTTCATACTTAATTCCATCGCTACCTACTGGTCTTCTTACTTAACTGCGAATCTACTTACCTATTTTCACAATTAACTCCACCGATACCTCCCTATCTTTATATTTAACTCCACAGCCATCTATATCTCGTCATACTTAACTCCACAGTACCTACCTATCTTCATGCTTAACTCCAAATATACCTACTTATCTTCATACTAACAACACTACCTATCTTAAAAATTATCTACAAAGCTACATAATTATCTTTTCTCCTCTTCCCTCCCTATAACTCCTTTACTAAACCCAGGATGGCCTCTAGGAAGTGAGGTCAATATGACACGCTTGGTGACCCATAAATCTATGACGTGTGAAGTCTGCCGACTAGGTACTGAAACAGCTTCAAGTGGAAGGCGATAGATCGATTGCCAATGTGATCAATGGTGGGTCAAGGCGTAGGCGGAACTTAAATGCTTACAAGGCATAAACAGAATCTATTGATGATAAAGGTGACATGGGTGACTAGCTAATGGCTGAGGGTGACAGTTAATGGCTGAGGGTGTCTAGCTAATGGTTGTGGGTGACTACCTAATGCTTGTGTGGATGACAAGCTAATGGCTGAGGGTGACTAGCTAATGGCTGAGGGTGACTAGCTAATGGCTGAGGGTGACTAGCTAATGGCTGAGAAAGGCTAGCTAATGGCTTAGGGTGACTAGCTAATGGCTGAGGGTGGCTAGCTAATGGCTGAGGGTAACTAGCTAATAGCTGAGGGTAACTAGCTAATGGCTGAGGGTGACTAGCTAATGGCTGAGGATGACTAGCTTATGGCTGAGGGTGACTAGCTAATGGCTGAGGGTGACTAGCTAATGGCTGAGGGTGAGTAGCTAATGGCTGAGAGTGACTAGCTAATAGCTGAGGGTGAGTAGCTTATGGCTGAGAGTGACTAGCTAATAGTTGTGGGTGACTAGCTAATGGTAGAAGGATCTGCTTCTGATATCATCGAGATGGACCTGGGAGGAGGGAGGAGTGGAAACATAACGAGATAATTAAATTCTATTGGATAGACTATTGACAGAAAGTTATATACTTGGGCTGTTGTTGCGATGGTCTCAGTTCGACACTTACTCTGTATTTCTATAAAAAAGTCTGAAACTAGAAAGAAACGATAGAGAGGGGTAGAGTGAGGTAGAGAGAGAGAGAGAGAGAGGAAGCGAGAGAAATATTTTATGAAAAGAGAAAAGTCCATTTAAAACAAGAAATTTTTTTTAAAAATACTTTTTTTAAACAGGTTATCTAACACCACAATTACAACTATATTTCTCAATAATATAGAAGTTATGTCCCTTTTTGGATATCAAGGGCGCTAACAATCTACCTGTGATTAATTGATTAATTGACTGATTGATTTACTTTTCGTATTGACTCATGTTTGTTTTTAGGTACGATAAATAATTCTTTACAGTTTTAGCTTGATCCCAGAATGCTGTGGAAGAAATAGTGTTTGCATTATTTTTTACCAGAAAGACAGAGTGAGATGATACATACTTTGTAAAAAAAAATTGATACAAAATGGACGTAAAAATAAAAGGAGGGAGGATAAAAATTTTCTGGCTATGAGATTTTCTGTAATTATTCCGGTCCGTGAACCTCCAGCCTGGTAATTGAACAACTCAGTGTGTCCTCGTAAGAAAAACTGGTTTCTTTAATTATAGTGGCAAAGAGTAAGAAAAGAAAAGAAAAAATGGTGTGAGGAGTGAATAGAGGAAAGGGAAGTAACTGAACACTGCAGGGGTATTGAAGTAACTCTTTTGTCTGGAGAACATTTGGAGTTGTACTTTCTGAAGGACTACTCCAGACAAGAAAATGTTATTGGTGATTCTCCTGAGAATGAGTCAGTGGCTATTCAGGGGAGAGTCAGAGAGTTAGATGACCTGAATAGCTGGTATTTATTTGTCATATGATAAGAATATTATCCAAATTCGAAGATAATATTTACTCATTATCAAGTAAAATTGAAATGCTGATTGAAGTTGTAAACGGACATAAAAATATTGACGCTATTGAATACTTCTGTTAACGAGAGTAATATTACAGTTGAGGAAAAGTGTGTAACCTTTGAGAACTTTATTACATTTAAGGTGAATCGGTTTGACTAAAGAGCGTGAGCTCATGAAAATGTGAACATTATCAGGTGACCGGAAGTCAGTGAGACGTCAGTCAGTTGGGACATTCAGTGGGACGTCATTCAGTTGGCACTGTCAGTGGCACAGTCAGTGAGACGTCAGTGAGGCGTCTTTCAGTTGGGACAGTCAGTGAGACGTCTTTCAGTTGGGACAGTCAGTGAGACGTCTTTCAGTTGGGACAGTCAGTGAGACGTCATTTAGTTGGCACAGTCAGTGAGACGTCAGTCAGTTTGGTACATTCAGTGGGACGTCATTCAGTTGGCACTGTCAGTGAGACGTCAGTGAGACGTCTTTCAGTTGGGACAGTCAATGAGACGTCAGTCAGTTGGGACAGTCGGTGAGACGTCATTTAGTTGGGACCGTCAGTGAGACGTCTTTCAGTTGGGACAGTCAGTGAGACGTCAGTCAGTGAGACGTCAGTCAGTTGGGACATTCAGTGGGACGTCATTTAGTTGGGACAGTCAGTGAGACGCCAGTCAGTTGGCACAGTCAGTGAGACGTAAGTCAGTTGGGACAGTCAGTAAGACGTCATTGTGTTGGGACAGTCAGTTGGGACAATCATTGAAGGTGTAGTCCATAGAAAATTAATTTGTAATTTTAGACTGTAACCAGTCATCAGATAGTTTTTGAACGCAGTATCAAATAATTATATAATTGTATTATCAGACAATGATAGTAAAGTTTCGTTTTTACATCTTGCGATCTATATGGCAGATGATCTGTTTCTTTGGCCAACGGTAAAAGAGATGGGGTGTCATGGGCCAGCACAACGGCCAACTACCTTTACTTTCCACAATTTAAGTCAGGTACCCATTAGAGTTGGGTAAACTCAGGGGGGCCTTAAAAATCCAGAAATTCGAAATCCCAGCCTATACCAAGATTCAATCCCAGGACACCAGTATAGAAAGCCAAGCGCTTCACCACTCAGCCATCGTGTCATGATGTACTTTAAGTAAATGAACTATAGTCACAGAACCACACATTCTCATAAATGGGCAAAAATAAAACAATCACTAGCAAATGTAAAAAGTTTGTAAATTTGTGAAGTATCATATCAGTAAATGCCAACCTAGATGATGAGGCAGACTTCCTTGTTGCGCGTGCCACCTTTGACAGACGTCAAGAACAAGTTTGGTGACGGAAAGGACTCTACAAAGTATATCGCTGGATAGTCTAAGAGCTGAGCCGGGGGCTCTTCGAGCTCTAAGTTTGAAAAAAAAATCTGTCTGAATCCGTCCTAGAACAAATATCAAACAGTAAAAAAAAAACCTGCGGACCACACAGGCCTGTCTGGGAGGGACCCGAGTCAATGTCTATAGGGCATTGCTGTTTCCAATACTAATGACACTCCGACGCATGGACTAGAAATCATGGCCAAAGACCAAGTAGTACCGGGGGCCACCAACATGTTCCTTCATTATACCAAGCTAACTGTGCGGGATTCGCCATTGATGAGACGGTCCCTTGAGGAACAGCGCATGGATTAGGTGACGGTTTGTGGGAGCTTTCTTACAACCCCGCTCAGTGCAATGGACGGACTCTCGTCTGCCCTTAGGCACCCCCACGGGGGTCCTGTTTGTTACTTTTTAGCCTTGCTCACCTCCCGTAGTGAGCCGTTTCCACGCCGGCGCCACGGTGAGGCAAAGTATATCTACAAAACCGATAGTCTACAGTGATGTAGTCCACCATACACTCTTATACGTATCAAAATCCATGACCTTACATTCCCACCACATCAAAAAGTTAAACTACTTCCACCTACACTAAGATTAAATTCATCAGGTGAATGAGTTTGACCACATAACAGACATTGAAATGAGGTAAACAGTATCCACGCCACAGAAAAAAAGGTCCAAATTACAATGAGTGAGACATGTATTCAAAATGCCTGAAAATCAACTCCCAAAACGACATTTTTTATGGGAAGTTTTATTTTATATTTTAATATCAAAGATTTATCGTATATAAGTTAATATAACGCTAATAAAAAAAATAAAATAAGTGCAACGACAAAGTAGTAAAGAAATTATACTATTGTCCTCGCGAATCACTAAACGGACTGTAACAATGACAGCGAATATATAGTATACTTGGGATATGTAGGATCAATTGAGATATACTATAGAACATAACGCTATTTTAGCATTGCTTTCTTGTTGTAATATTGCCCTTGTTATACTTCACCAAATATCTGTTACTTTAAAAATCAATTAAAACTCCTTAGATTTAGGAGTAATTTAGTCTATATCAAAGAATCACAAACAAATACATTTTTTTAATCAATTTACGTAATGCATATGTATAAGGTGGGCATGTTTGTGCATCTTTATACTGTGGACAAGCTTTTGTAATACGGTAATACTCCATAGTCATAACAGCGAAATTTGAAACATTTAACTGGATGTGCAACTGATTCCTAAACTGCAATTGATAAATTCCATTATGGGTACGATGAAATCTATTTTGGCTCATTCAAAACTTCAATGGAATGAGGGCTTGATCTTATTAAACCATTACGATAAACAAAACTAAAGTGAATTAATTGAAATGCAGGTATCTGGACCTAATATGCAGCAAGGGCTAAGTTTAGTTTTAGTGACGAATCGTGTACAGCTAACCCACCATTAGGTAGAACAGATCTCTCCCTCGCTTAACAATGTTTGTATGTCCTGACCTCATGGGGGGATACTGATCCAATTGTTGGGTAGGAAATAAAGTTAACTCTTTTGCCCCTGGAAAGAGAAACACAGCAAAGAGCAATAATAGAAGAGAGGAAAGAGAGAAAAAAATAAAGTTTTAACAAGTAACAAGTAAGAAATAGCGAAGAAAGAGAATAAAAGAATATAATAGAACGGAAAAAAAAATGGAATAAAAGAAAGAAAATGAAAGAGTAATGGTAGCGTTAAGAACGAGGAAAGGGAAGAAAGTGTTAAATAAAAAAAAGAAAGAAAAACATTTTAAAGAGATATTGACCTGATGAAGGAAAGCATACTGACAAACATACATATATATTTAATCATAATGTATGTGTGTGTGTGTATGTATGTGTATACGTGTAAGTATGAATGTGTTTTTCTAGGTAAGTGTATGTTTGTAAGTATGTATGTGTGTAGGTATGTATGTGTGTAGGTATGTTTGTGTGTAAGCATGTATGTGTGTGTGTGTGTGTGTGTGTGTGTGTTCGGGGGCGATGTTTAATCTATTGAACAACAGTATAATCCGTGATCGAAGATTAGCACATTTCGTCATTTTCTATGAACAGTAAAGCCCAATTCTCTCTTTAAGAGGCCGGCCGCATACGTGGCATGGGTGGGTCAGGTCAGTTGTAGATAGGCCTACTCCTTCTCTCAGCTTTTTGTTGGTTCGGCGCTCTTTCACGTAGGCCACTCTTCTTGTTTCGAATCTCGTGACTCCGAGACTCACTGCTTCAATTCACATACTCGACACATGGATACTTCATATCACAATCATGTTTGGTGTCAACGTCTGCCAGGAGTTATGTTAATCCTTAGGACACCTTCAAAGTGTTTCTTATGTTTCAGTATGAGACCTCAATTTTTATGTTTTCTATAACAAAAGTCACATAAGCATGTCTTTACTTACAGCACATTTCTTATTTACTGTACATCATGGGCGGACTAACTATATGGGCATTCGCCAAAATGCCCGATGGGTCGGTATAAAATGGGCCGGTAGGGCCACCGAAAGGGCCGCATGGATGCCACTATTGCACGTATTAAATTGTTAAAGCTTTAATAATATTCTCTTCTGAAAGGGGCCCTCTGAGCGCCATTAAAAAAAAAAACAACAAATCTTTTACACTCTCTATACAACAGTCTAATAATCATTTAACATAACACATTTTCCGAAATAATGTAATAGCCTACATCCGTAGACGGTGCTACTAGGAGGATTCATCTTTTTAGGGCCCACACACTTTGCGATTTAAAAGCAACATAAGGCCTATATTTCTTACAATGCACTGTATGCATGCGTACAGTTATCGTTATATTACCAAACTTAACATAAGGATTCTGAGAACAGATATCATTGGATGCCTATCAATCTATACAATTTGAGGGCCGCTTGGTATTGAAATGCCCGCGCTAATTTTGACACCCAGCCCACCCCTACAGGTCTTTACTAACTTCACACGTCCATTCCTGAAAAAAATAATCCTGGTTCAGGAGTGACTTTTATAGAGTTAATGTAAACAAAATGTAAACAATTTTAAACATTGTGTTTAGTATTCACATGTCTGAATTGGTTGTAATTGAAGTCTTTATAATATATACATTATGGAGTCTTTTTTTTTTGTTTTTGTTTTATGGAGTCTTAATAGTTTAAGATCCAATAATATATTCCATTAATAAACACGCTATTTCATTGTATTTTTAAAGGAGAAAATATTATATGTGAAAATGGCAATGTTGACCTTGTTTATTTCCAAATTCATTGTAATTTTGTTTTTTTCAAACATTGATGGATATACGTACAGTCTTTCATATGATCTTTACATGTTTTCGATACAAACTTTATATTAACATTGAATTATCTTATTTTTCTCTAAAGATATCTTTCAATTCTAATCACGTAATCTTATACACAAGGGTTTCCTCCCCTTTGCATGGAGTATTTCCTATATGAAAACAAAACCAATAAATTACAACTAATTAATTACCTAATTATTGTTTTTTTTTAAATGTATAGTCAGTGTGTTTTCATTGAACATGAGCTTATGTATAAAGTATCATAATGATTTGGATGAGAAGTGATTGAAAAAAATCGATTGCGAAAAATCTTAACTTACCAGAAAGATACAAACATTCAAGAAATATATAGATTGAGTTAATATATGCGTCACTTGTACCAAATATATAGTGCATTATTCTGCAAACGAAGAACAAAAATATAAATTGACATCCGCGTTTGCTCAGAATTTTTCTTAAGTATTTGCATTATCGTCAGTTCAAACAAAAACGCATAACAGGATTGAAAAATGCATGCATGACATCAAAAGAGACAATTTATGATTAATATACATAGCGTGGTTGAAAATAGCAAACAGGTTCTAAAAAACGTATTACGGTCAATGTTTCAAGCAAGATTGAACACTTCAGTTCTTCTAGGTAGAAGATAGATATAAACGAGCTAATTTTGGTGATTAAAAAAATAAAAAAAATAAAAAAATCTCCCCTATCAGACCTGGCAATCTATGTGGAAAAGGGTGTTACTGTTATACGTTTCTTTGGTTGATGGTTAACGAGCAGGGTGTCGTGTGGCCAACACAACGACCAACTGCCTTTACTTTTCCAATCTAAAGCCAGGTAACCATAAGAGAAGGGTGGACTCGGTGGCGCCATAAAAATCCAGAATTTCAGAATTCCAGTCTTTACCGAGATTCAAACCCAGGACCCCAGGTTCGGAAGCCAGGCGCTTAAACACCGGAATCCTAAATTTGGTGAGATAGGTACAGACTAACGTATCTGATAAGATAGGTAGAGACTAACCATTCTACTGAGAAAATTAAAGACTAGTTATTTTAAAGCACACGTAAAGTAGGAATAGCC
Source organism: Biomphalaria straminea (assembly GCA_021533235.1). Classification (NCBI taxonomy): domain Eukaryota; kingdom Metazoa; phylum Mollusca; class Gastropoda; family Planorbidae; genus Biomphalaria; species Biomphalaria straminea. Next base: position 5,421,933 of record JADKLZ010005243.1, on the reverse strand, counting down.
ATTAAGAAGAGAAAGGAGGGGGGGAGTATTTTAAAGTCGTTGCACTAGATTAAAAGAATGAACGTTCCTTATAACAAATTGAAAAACTGGGAGGGAAGGGGAGAATGTTCTGGTGAAGATCTGATTTGGTCAAATGAATGAGAAATGAGTCGTGAGAGGTGAATAGATCGATCGATAGATAGATAGATAGATAAATAGATGGATTGATGGATGAGTGAATGGATGGAAGGATGGATGGTTGGACAGACGAACGGACGGACGACGGTTGGTTGGACGGACGGAGAGACAGACAGACAGACAGATAGATAGACAGACAGACAGACAGACAGACAGACAGACAGACAGACAGACAGACAGACAGACAGACAGACAGATAGATAGATAGATAGATAGATAGATAGATAGATAGATAGATAGATAGATAGATAGATAGATAGATAGATAGACATAGAGAGGGGGGAAGAGAGAAGGAGGTAGAAGTTTTGTACCTCGTTAGAGATGACAAATTGTAAGAGGTAGATGAGAGAGAGAGAGAGAGAGAGAGAGAGAGAGAGTCGGTGAGAAATAAAGTAAGGATAAGATCATGCAATGCATTATGTTTTTATAAGATTATAATGCCAAAATGGAGAATAATAAAGAATTATTCTGAAGTCTGACCTATATAATAACAGGAAACACTGACTCTAATAATTATCAGATTACGACAATGAGTAATTACCGTTAGTTCATTATTTATCGACTCAAAATCCATTTTTCATCGTAGCTCATTTCCTATGGCGGATAAAAAAAAAATGTGGGCAGCAGAAGTGAATCGATAATGAACGAGTACGAGTACTAGGATTAAAGACTGCTTAGGATTGGGTGGAATCGATGCTGCCCACAAGTGGATGATGCTAGGCTGTCATCGGCACGACTTAACGATCAAACCTCCATTCCCTGGGTGAATCTTAACTGCTCACGTTTGAAGGAGAACCGAACTGCCGCTTGGATGAGCTGTGCGAATCGGACAGTGATGATTAGGGGCTTCTCTTTTATTGAAGCTGACGATAAAATAATCTCAGAGTATTTTTTCCTCACGTTTGGTAATGCCAGCTTCTACTGAAATATTGAACGCCATTTGATATTGTAACATCATATTAAGATAGTACGAATCAGGGCTCTTGAATATAGAGTACACGGCAATGTTTGAATGTTTTATGACAAAATGGAGATTTTACTCGAAGTGGGAAGATTGTAAGCTCATTCATCGTCCAAATTCATTCATTGTCTACATATTTCTGTTATAAAATGACAGGGTTATTCAGCTTTTACGATTAGCAAGTGGCAGGTTCTCACTCTAACTTAATCTATATTTCTCAATTTACTCTATGTTTGATTGATTCCAAAGCTACGGTCTCAAAAAATAATATTTATAAAACAAATAAAATATAATTAAAAAAAAAAGAACAAAGCTTATGTAAAGAGAAGAACCGCAGAATCACTGCCAAATATTTCAATACCTCTTGAATAAGCGCTCTTTCTTCTATAGAAACAAAAATAAGTACACTTATTGATTAACTAATCCTCTTTTTGTTTTCATGATTAGTGTATCTTCAGCGACTATGAATAATTATGCAAAATTTCAACTTGATCCAAGAATGGGAAAAACGTGTACATTAAGTTAAAATGGAAATAATTCCACATATACAGACACATTTCAATAAATAGCATTTATTTCTATTTTTCATTACTAAACAAAATAATTATGAATATTAAATTTTAAAAAAATTATTTGTTTAATTTTTTTAAAAATTGGATCATGCTTTATTAATTTTCAACTTGATCCTAGAATGGCAAACGGGAGACATAACATGCAAAAAAAAATTGTACCAGACAGACATACGTACAGGTTGAGTTTTATATATGCTTAGTATAAAAAAGACACATTTAGTGTATAGTCTTTTACACATTGTAACCTCTGAGAATTGTTAAAAGCGAATCAACAATCTCCTAATGCATAGTTTAGTTTATTACAAAGCGAAATGAGATAAAACAAAAGAGCATACCAATTATAATCACTGTTTACATATGAGGATAGCATTGAATGATATACATTTATCTGTCTGTTTCTATAACTTGCAAGGCATTTTTTTTTTTAATTTACAATTGTTAAAATGTTTTAATGCTTTTATTGTTTCTATTTTAAAAAAAAATGGTTATTCTGAGCGACTACTGTAGAACTGACGACAGCAGTGTAGCAGTAGGAGTCTTCTGAAGTGCGTCTCTAGTCACTGGACCCCGCTCCCCATGTTTACAGTTTTCCAAACCACGACTAAAATGTTCGTTTCGTTATTTCAAGTTTAACGTGAACTAGGCCTAAACATAGCTGGTACATGGGACGAATAAAAACATGAATCAATATTGATGAATAGAACTGAAAAACTTGATAGAGTTCCTTTAATGAAGTCGAAAATACCTCAATAACAAACCACTTCGAAAAATGGACTGTAAGGCAGCAACGTGAATCTAGGTCAACACATGAACTGATCATTCTAAAGATATTCAGTGTACTATAAACATCTACATAAGCTATTTAGTGGTTCGAGTAACTACGCTTATTTACTTAGCCATGCGCATTCAACTAGTAAATTGTGTCTTTTTTACCACTTTGAAAAAAAAACAAACAGGGCTTTTCTTATGCATCTAAATGTCTACCTTTTATATAACTTTAATAAACTATTTAAGACCTTTAGATGGTTTCCATAGTTCCATACTATTATGATATATACCATTCTCATCTCTTTCAAAATAGCAAGTAAACTTCCCCTTTCAGACCCTGTGATCCATTGGGCAGATGATATATTAATTAAGGTCATCTTTTTTTTTAAATATTAACCAAGAAAATACCTATGTATAATTAATAAAATACGCAAGTATGCTATAATATAGAGAGACAATATAGCGAACCAGTAGAAAACTTTAAGAAAACAATTTAACACTACTGATTTGATAGCAAAGCGCTTAACAGCATACTGTACCATCGTGCTCCCATTTTATTTTTTTTAAGTATCCTCGATTTTTTAGACTAAATTCTAACCAAATCAATGATTTACTGCCGGTGTGTTACTATGGCAACGCCTTTTCCGGGAGAGGGGTGCAAACAATGAGTTTAAGATAACATTGACAGATTGGCCTGAGGAGAAGTCTATGAAGAGCTCGGGGTCCTGTGTGTGGCCAGAAGACGATGTCGGCTTCTCCCCGTGGCTTAAGTCTTGTACTGCCCACTCCATTGAAAATATGTCGTGACGTCATTGCGTGGTGAGCAAGAAGATGAAACGAACAGTACTCACTGATGATGATTGATGTGCCCAAGTCTTAAGTTAGGAAATACTTCAACGACACATAGCACAATGGATTTAATGTAAAAAGTAGCAAATAATTAAAAAAAGAAAGAAAAAACTTATACGAAGTGTAATTTTATCAATCATTTTGGATCAGTCAAGTAAATACATTTGTAATGTATCAAGACCAACAACAATAAACATGTGCTATCAGATACATTTTTACCAATTAGATTTGATTTAGAGCTACCTGATGCCTTTAGCTTTCTCAATACACTATGGTTCTATCACTTACCAGACTTGCCGATCTCCGTCTCGACAGGTCTGGGAAACCAAAAATTGTCGACCTGTATGGTGACATTTATGCACTTTGCAAGACAGCAAGGTTTCTATCCAGGGCTTTTGCAAGAGAGTATTTAAGCCTCTCAAGCCCTCACTCAAATGGAGTTTGATGATGATGATGATGATGATGATGATCACTTATCAGGACCAGTTGGCAAAATGGGAAGAGGGGAGAAAGAAATCTTACCTTCATCGGTTTTTAAAAAGCATTCACAAAAGAAAAAAAAAGTTGGTAACGATCTGAATTCAAATTCAAGACTCACGCCTCGTTAAGCCGTCATGCTAATCACTATTCTAGTGAGTTGATTAGGACTAAAGAAGAGTGTCTAGTTATATATTGTTTGTTTCAAACTCACTTTAAAGCGGTGACCTATAAATGGGACTAACTCAGCTTATATCAAAACTTCAATCAAGTACAATTTCTTTCCGTTGTTCTAGATGCTAAAAATAATTAACTACCAATAGTTAATTAACTAATTGGTTAATTTATTTTATTGATTTATGTGTTGCCAGGTAAAAGAAATAAGTGTGCAAAATTTCAGCTTGATCCAATATTGGTCGGTGAAATAACTTGTACAAACTTTTTACCAAACAGACAAAGTGAGTTGATATGAGCTTTAAAGTTGTGAATACATAAATATAACATTGGTAGATTTACCAATATAAACCGAATTTAGTAATAGCAGTAGTTAATGGTAGTAGAAGTAGTGAATGCTAATATCCCTAGCCAAATGTAAAAGCCATAGCTATAGGTAGAAGCATTAGTCAAAAGTACAGAGAAGAATTAAACGATAAGAAGGAATATATATTTAAAAAGCCTAATTCAACACGTAAGTTAGCTTTGGAGTTGATTTGCATAGGTAAGTGAGATTACTCATGAGCATGCGCAGTGTTCTCCAGTCTGAAAGCTGTGTCGTTATTGAATATTAGATATGCCACCAGTTTGTGCAGCTGTTCTATTATAATCCCTCTGTGTTTATTTGTAAGTTATACATTTTTATAGACTCGCTAAATAAAGGGCTTATATAGAATTGGCTTCTGTAAATGGCCATCGTGCTATTTAAAGATAGTTTTCCTTTCAATTTTGTTGGTAGGGAGAGAGAGACAGAAAGAGAGGGATGGAGAGAGCGGCGGAATAAGAGAGAAGCTGAGTTGTTAAGCGCTTGGCTTCCGAACTTGGGAGTCCTGGGTTTGAATCTAGGTGAGGAATAGGATTTTGAACTTTGGGATTTTTAAGGGCACTCCTGAGCCCGCCCAACTATAATGGGTACTTGACTTTAGTTGGGGGAAAATAAAGGAAGTTGGTCGTTGTGCTGGCCACGACACCCTGCTCGTTAACCATCGGCGAAAGACACCGATATCCTTAATACAATCTGCCCTAATGACCGCATGGTCTAAAAGACGAACTTTACTTTTTTATTTTATTTAGAATCATAGAGTGGGAAGAAAGAGGGGAAGGGTGAAGTGAGGGAGAGAACAAAAAGAGGGCTGGACAGTGGGATGGAGTGATGAGAAAGAGGAAGAAGGAGGGAGACACTGCCTGGGTGCTAATTGATTAAACAAATTAAGACGACAGGTTTACGTTGTAAGCTTCAGACGCTCCTTTAAAAATAAAAACGATTACTCCCTTGCCCTAAGTTCATGCATAATGGAATACGATGCGGAGTACCATATTATCGACAGTCCAGAGCGGTCCAAGACCATGCATTCATCACCAGCGTTATACAATAATAATAAGGCTGGTCATCGAGTCCGAAGATTAATAAGGAACGCAGTATTTCACGAGGTTACGCAGCCCTAGCTGTGACCTACATATTTTGCCACATCCAATTCAGGCATAACCTTTGTCCGCCTGTGGTCTCTTTTAAATTTTCTTCTCGCCGTCTACGTCTGTCATCGGCAGCGGATTTTCTTTCCGGTTTCAAATATGTATCCCAACTTTAAATAACCAATCAACATCTACAGTAATCTACACAGGTATTCAACTGCACAGCAAGATATACTAAACTCGTCTTTAAATTTTGCTCAAAGAGTAGTTTAGTAATGAGCCTGGGGTCCCACTGTAAATACCTTGAATGTTTCTAACAAAAAAAAAGTTCTTAATGTAATTGGTGTATTCAGATTTTAAAAGCAGTGCACACAGCTGTCACAATAGATGTCACAGCTAAGCAAGTTCACATTCAGATATTGGGGGGGGGGAGGGAATTCAAAGAGATGGGGGGTTGAGTGTAAATGCAACACGAGTTTTAGTTAGATAACAATCACATTAGGGTCCACGTAGGAGAAAAGTGTTAGCACACATCGTAATGGATGTAATGAAGGTTCAGTAGATATCTTGTGTGGAACTATGAGAGTCTAATTCAAATATTTGCCTATTAAGAAACCTATTGACAGTAGTACA
>JADKLZ010005243.1:5405278-5415770 GCA_021533235.1 Biomphalaria straminea | reverse complement strand
CTTAGGTGGTTTCATAGTATCATTACATAAAATGTTAAATAAAAGACGCATAGACAATATAAGTTCGACGAGAAAAGAAGAAAAACAATGAAAATGAACACCACCGTCTACTTTATTTTTAGATTCAGCCATGTTAAATATTAGTTATCTCTAGACCAAATTGAGCTATTTAAATGAGGTATTAAAATTTAAAATAAGTTTTTCATTCCAATAATACATGAAATATTTAATGGCCTAGCTATAATAAAGTATATTTGTATGATATAATAGGGGATTCCATTAATGTAAGATTTATATTAAACTCAATTCCTTCTTGAATGAGATCCACTCTCGTGGACCCCCATTTGGATGTCATGGACCCCCAATTATTTTTTTCACTTTCGTGGACCCCCTGGAAGTCCTCGTGGACCAATGGGGGTCCCTGTGGACCACTTTGGGAATCACTGCTCTATGTTAATAAAACAAAATATGGTGGCTTATTATCAATACCAATCCATTTACCCTAACGTAGAGAAAGATAATTTTTTTCCAAACTTATTTTTATGAGAGTGAATTTTCTACACTTTTGCCAACTCTTCGGTGGGCCGGATGGAGCACCGTCGCGGGCCGGATCTGGCCCGCGGGCCGTAGTCTGGGCATCACTGTTCTATAGCATGTTAGTCCTGACGATTTGTTTATATTTGCATATAGCTATAGTTATTATGAATGCCACAAGGTCGACTTTCACAAAACATTCTGTGTTGTGATTTAACAGAAGGCATGAGATCCGCTGGTCGTCCACTGCTGAGGTATACTGATGTATGCAAACGCGACACAAAGCTCTTTAAAATCAACACCAACAGCTGGGAAAAAGTTGCTTTGGATAGATCCACATGAAGAGCGAGCATTTAAGGAAGGTCCTGGATTGCAGATGCCAGACACAATAGTAGTAGAAAGAAAGTTGAAAGTACAAAGAATTGACTTCTTTAGTCACACAAGAAGTTGCAAAGGGAAAAATCGTCTTGAGACATACAATGCTACAATTATTTGTTTATAATTAGCTAATGCCTGCTAGTGCTAAGGTCTAGAAAAAAAATGTGCCAATTATCTTTCGATGTGATAAATGCTATATAGTTGCGTTCGGTGTCAGCGCTCGTTAAAACAGCGGGTTAAACACCAGTTTACAATAGAAGAGATACAAGAATGTTCTTCAAATGTCGTAATTCGAGTCAAAACGTTGATTTGGATCAACGGAGTACTGGCAGCAGCATGAGCCCAAAAACTACAAGCTGCAGCATCTTGAATTAACTTCATTTGTTGGGTATTTTAGTGATAAAACTGCAGATATCTCAGGCACTGAGCAGATGTCTTTGAGTGTTCGTTTTGTAGATTGCGATTGTATTCGACTTCATTAGTTAAGTTCCTGTGGTTCAGAGAGACATGCTACACGTGTCTAACGGCATTGTACAGTCTCGACATGGACAAACTACTCGGACAAGGCTGCCCCGTGATGGCTAGAAATCTTCTTCCATATCAGTCCTTAGAAATAGCGTTTGTTCTACATTTACCTCTTTGCGTGAGACACAATGAATGAAAAACCAGATAAACTGCACATGTTTAGTAAATGTCTCCTCCTCTTGTTTTTCTGATTTGTCTTTTCATTGTCGTCAATTATTCATCTGTTCTTAAACCAGTTTCTATGGCGTTGTAGTCTTTCCAACTTAAAATAGTGGACGCTCAACAGCAGCTCAGCAGTAACATTAATGGCATAATCAAAAAACATCTTGACCATCCTAAGGAACATGTCAGAGATGTCATCATGAGGAAGGAGAGACTACTGGCAGAAAAATATAATATTGGATATTGAGTTGTTACCGCCGAGAAAAAACAAAAAACACGTTTGGATTTGGGAGTTATTACGGAATACGGCTTTACATTACATATCTTAATTCTTAAGTTTCTTCATTACTTCTCGTAGGGGGGGTCGGCCGAGTGGGGGGGGGTGATCGCCCCTACCGCCCCCCCCCGGATCCGCCAGTGCTTGCACCCCCCTGCAAAAAATCCTGCGGGCGCCCATGCATGGCTTTCGTCAACTGCTGCAGAGGAAAATATTCCCATCTAAATAAAATGACTTGGTAGGGATCGAACCTTATAATTATCTAAAGGAAAGAACTCCACAACTAAATCTCAATAATGTACAAATTATTTCCCTTATGAATGACTCTCTGTTCATGTGTTATGCGCGCTGGACTGTCGTTTGGACTTGTCAGAGGTCCCGGGTTCAAACCTTGCTCGCTGCCATCTCCCCGTCGTCCTGCAGGAGGTTTGGACTAGGAAGTAAATTATCTTCAACTCTGAAGGAACATCTTTGATAAAAATGTTATCTGTTTCTGTGATTTTTCACCAAGTACGCTCACCAACTTCGAGAATGACTTACCCGAGCAAGTCTTTGTCTCAAGTCTTTAAAACAGAAACCATAGATAAATGGATTCACACAGGTGTTAAGTACCGTCAGGAGCCACAAGTACTCCAAAACATTGAGGGACAACTGTTTCTGAAAGCAACACACCACAGAAGATTTGCTCGTATAATGGTTAAATAAGGCTAAACATTCATTAAACCTGATTTTTTCATGATCATGTTACATTATTAATGCACCGAACTCAGTTTATCTCTAATCGGGCTTCGAAACACGTATATATATATATTATATATATATATATAAAGAAAAACCAGTTCTCTACCTATGCATAACAATGATTGAAGAAGAACTTACATTCAGACCACTGTCCACATGAATGACAATAAGAGCCGCCTCGAACGGGGTAAGGTTGATGGTGAAAACTAGAGCCAGGAACAGACATGTCAGAGTGACACGGCGGTGACGTCGATGCCGTTGAATAACGTAGTTGATGTGAGCTGAAAAAGGTTGGACCTAAGAGATAGAACAACACAGAATGGGGACAGTAAATAAGTCACTGTGTTTAAGAGCTTTTAAGTAAGAAGTCACTGTATGTATGCATTTAGTCGTGTATTTATGTATTCATTCTTGTATGCTTTTTTTTTTATTTATGTATTTTTACAAATCTTATATCAACTCTGACTGTCTGTCTGTCTGATAAAAAGTTTGTACACGTTATTTCTCACACACCCAATCTTGGATCAAGTTGACATATTATTTATTATTATTATTATAGCTTTTATATAGCGCTACTTTCATGCTTATAGCATGCTCAGAGCGCTTTGGTCCAATCTCATTTGTGGACCAGTGGGGGGAGGGGGTATCTAGGAGTTGGTTTCCCGTGCTGCCTTTGGGCGCTCAGTAAACACAACTCTGCCCGAGTCGGGTGTCGAACCTCGAGCCCCCTTCTAGGTAGCCAAGCTCAAGCCGCACTTAGCCTCTCGACCACGCTTCCCACTATGTATATGTTTTTAATAAACTTCTCCAAGATTTTGTAGTTTGTAGTAAACGTATGCTGTATGTTTTTCGTTGAGGAGATTTGTCAGTTTGTCATTAAAAATAAAGATTTGCTTATTGTCATATTTAAATAAATTATTCAACACCAAAAAACAATTATTAAATATTGAGATTTAAAAAAAAATCAAATTACACTGAAATTCTACATAAATAGAGTACAAACTATTTAAGGTTTGAGAATTCAGTTTGAACCTATTTCCTGGGTGTTTCGACTACATAACATTTAAAGATTTATTCCACTTCTGCTGTGACGCGTTCTTATCTATCTATATATATAATCCTCAAAGAATTAGGTCAGACAACAACAACAACAACGAGTAAATAGGGAAGATCCCATGGCGTACGCACCACGGTGTGAATGGACCCAATCCGCACTATTTCATTCACAAAATAGCATAGACATAAATAAATATAGACCGGAAAAAGGAAGTAACTTCGTGAAAACACATGTATATATATATCTACTATTGAATTACAAAAAGATTTCAATAATTTCCGGAGATTTCCAGGACTTTTTCGTAGGTCTATATTTAATAACATTTCAGGAGATATTGCAGGGGCTCCTGGTAAATCAAGAGGCAGCGGGAAATCTGTTATATGTTATAAAATGGTTTAATTTAATAATTTATACATCCTAAAATCTGTTCCTAGATCTAGATCTAGATCTAAAACTCGAATTCATTCTCTTCGCAAGTAAAGCTTTATGCTTTAGCACATGAACATACTAATTATAGTCCATTTAATCAAATTAACATTCAAATTTGTTTTTCTAAAGCATTGTTACATGAGTGCAGCTATATTCTTAATATCGCGTAAATTAAGGTCAATTAGCCATTTTTTTATCTCCATTCATAGTATTTTTCATTCATGAATTCACGCATTTTTACTTTTAACAAGCAAATGGGAAGATCCCATGGCGTACGCACCACGGTGTGTATTGGAAATAATATATCCAAATCCGCACTATTTTCATTCACAAAATAGCATAGCATATTTTTTTTTTAATTTAAAAAGATTTTAATAATGTCCGGAAATTTCCAGAACTTTTTCGACCGGCGGCATAGCATTTAATAACATTTCAGGAGATTTCCAGGGTGCTCCCGGTAAATCAAGAGGCCGCGGGAAATCTGTTATGTTTTATAAAATGGTTCAATTTAATCATTTATATACCTAAAAAATTAGCACGGGTCCAAAGAAAGTTAGGGACCCACTGTGGTCGCATATGTTGCAGTGCCTAAGGCCTGCCCTGGAAAATAGCGGCGTATGCTATGCCGCCGGTCGACTAGTATATATATATTTCTCAAAAGACCGAGTTCAAAAGTTCAAACAACAACAACAACAAGCAACAAGTAAATAGGGAAGATCCCATGGCGCAGCACACGATGTGAATGGAAATTGGTGCATCCCAATCCGCACTATTTTGTGAATGAAAGTGGTATTTATATAATTCTCTTCTTCTCAATTTTTGTCATACTTTTAAAAGTATTTCCAGATTATTGTGTCGTAAGACTATTGAAACTAGAACAACAACACACAGATAGAGTGGTACTTTAGAAAGTACTTTAATTAATATCACAAAATTACGCACATTCGTTCATTAGACATGATTACGAAAGGTAACTCATCTCTCTATTCCTAGATCTAGATCTAGATCTAAAACTCGAATTCAACTCTTCGCAGAGATAGTTTTATGCTTTAGCACATGAACATACTAATTATAGTCCATTTAATCAAATTAAAATTCAAATTTGTTTTTCTAAAGCATTGTTACATGTGCAGCTATATTCTTAATATCGCGTAAATTAAGGTCAATTATGTTATGTTTTATAAAATGGTTCAATTTAATAATTTATACACCTAAAATTAGCACGGGTCCAAAGAAAGTTCGGGAGCCACTGTGGTCGCATATGTTGGAGTATTTTTTATTCATAAATTCACTTATAACAAGTAAATGGGAAGATCCCATGGCGCAGAATGGTGTGAATGGAAATGGTGTATCCAAATCCGCACTATTTTCATTCACAAAATATCATAGACATAAATAAATATAGACTGGAAAAAGGAAATAACTTCATGTAACTTGATTTAATAATTTATACACCTAAAAAATTTGCACGGGTCCAATGAAAGTGCGGGACCCACTGCGGTCGCATATGTTGCAGTGCCTAAGGCCTGCCCTGGAAAATAGCAGCGTATGCTATGCCGCCGGTCGACTAGTTCACATTAAATACTTAATACATGCTCAATATATCCCTACTCACTTTTAGAGAGGAAGCTCTCATCTTGAAGACAACCCCAACATTGCTCAACCACATAACAACCAGCGGCACGAAGAAGCAAAGAACACGGACGATCAGAGTGTACTCCTTGGTCCGGTTCAAATTCTCAAACGGGATGCTACAAGTTTTGGTTGTGGCCAGAACGGTGTTCCACATCCCATTAGGAACGGACACCCCACATTGCAGCAGCCACACGACTATCAGGGCGATGATGTATCCTTTTAAGTTGCGTACTCTATCAAAGACCTCGATGTTAACAAACCTGAAAAGTAAAACATAAATACTTTAACTCTTTCTCTCCGAATCGACGATACCAACGTTGATTCCACCAAAATGTGGTAAATAATTATGGAGAGAAAGAGTTAAAAAAAAACGACTAAGAATGTAAGGTATTTCTGGGTGAATTTTAACGTACTCGGTATTTTTAACTCTTTCTCTTCGTAATTATTTTACTCTTTCCGATATAATTATTTATTTTGCTCATTTGTATTTCACTAACCTGTTATGATTAAACATCAATAACTTTTTTGTTTGATATCAGAAAATGTTAAATTTGGCATCGAATTACAGAGAAATAAAAGTTCTTTTTACAAAACCCAAAATTAAAATTTATAAATCCAAAAATCAGTTTAATTTAATGAGGTCAAATCAACGTTGGCATCTTCAATTAGGAGAGAAAGAGTTAAAAGCATTAATATAAAAAAAAGAAGGAAACGACCTGAATTCGAACTATGGTCATGGCTCCAAGAGCCGACATACTTACCACTTTACTAGTGAGATGCTTATGACTATAGAAGATTGTATAGTTGTGTATTTGTTTGTTTCAAACTTACTTTAAATCGGCGACCTATAAAAGGAACTAATTCAGCATATACCACAACATCTGTCAGGTACAATTTCTTTCCGTTATTCGAGTTATCAAGCAATATAATTAATTTTCAAAAGTTAATTGGCTAATTGGTTAATTTTGGTTGTATTGATTCTTGTGTTGTCAGATGAAAGAAATAACTGTGCAAAATTTCAGCTTGATCCGAGATTGGGTGTCGGAGAAATAACGTGTACAAACTTTTTTACCAGAAAGACAGACAGACGGAGTGAGTTGATATCAGCTTTTTTAAAATATATCCAATTTAAATAGCTTTGAAAAATTGTTTTTGTATAGCGCAATATTAAAAAATATAGCATGCTTAGAGCGCTTTGGGCTAATCTCTTTACTACACCATTGAGAGGAGAGGGTATCTAGAAGAAGGTTTCCCTGAAACATATAAACGCCCAGCAAACATACCCTAGGTGGACAACGGACTCGAACTCGAGCCACTAGTAGCCAAGCGGTCTTAGTAACTCGGCCACATATCCCACATTTATCGCTATCGATATTTTCAAGGCTATCTATCATTAAAGAGATCGACCTAACCGATGCAATCTTGTTTATTGATTTTTTCTTTTTATAGACACTCTGAAGCAGAAAACTAAAAGTACATTCGCAATTATACACTCAGCACTAACCTATCATTTACAAATACAAAAACATAAAGGTCGCAATTATACACTCAACACATAACTATAGTTTATAATAACAAAGGGTTAAAATGATAAATTAAAAGAAAATTTCGGTATGAGAAATTATTCTTGCCCATTGTCATTCCAGCATGGGAAACTTATCTTCAGTGGCGTATCTAGGAAATTGTCATCATTTAGGGGCCGCGGGGGCTCGACCTCTTTGGAGGCCCCTGTATTTTAATAAATAATGTAAAAACAAAACACTCATTTGGAGGCCCCCTTCAAATGGGGGCCCGGATGAATTTTCAGATTCTCCCCTTTCCTCCCCCCCCCCTTAGCTACGCCTTGTGTTATCTTATAATATTTTTAAAAATAAAATACAGACGTTGGTGTAAACAAAAAGAAAAAGAAGAGGAGTTCACTTTGACTGAATCAGACAGAAAAACAAACAACAAATGACTTAGTTCAGCTTACAAATTGCATTTACATATATATAGGTTAAGAAATGACTGTAAATTTTTAGATAAGATTAGCAAAATATATTCTCCTCTTATAGTTTAAATCTATAATAATTATAAATTATTAGCTTTATTAGTATACATTGGTTAGATTAAGGATATATTATGTTATCCTGTTTGTATAGCTTAGTTATGATCTAAAAAAGAAAGCAAAAAATTCGGGATAGACTTTATCGTTTTTATTATGTCTTATAATTTTGTATAAGATTCGAACATACCTTCAGACTTTAGGATGATAATATCCTAGTCCTATAAAATGGCGGGGCATTTTAAAGACCAGGGTTCGAACTAGAGACCTTGGTTTCGACAGTTTCACATACATCACGACCAGAGCTATGTATCAATGTTATTCAAGTATTGTTTTAAACTGCGAAGTAGAGCATAGAAAACACAGCGTGTGTAAGCATATTTTTGCGAGAGCACGTATGTGAATGTCTATGCGTGTGTGTGCGTTAGATAGTGTGTGTGTGTGTGTGTGTATGTGAGTGTGCGGTTGTGTATGTGTGACGGGTGCTTCTAAATAGGCAGTAGTTTTGTTTTTCTTTCACGATTACAGCAAAGACTTATTCATTATTCTCTCCCTTTTATTAGCGGCCCCCGTAAGGGGAAAAAGCCGCTATTAGGTTTGTGCAAAATGTCCGTCTGTCCGTCTGTCCGTCTGTCCGTCTGTCCGTCTGTCCGTCTGTCCGTCTGTCCGTCTGTCACACTCAGGGCGCCGAAACTAGAAGAGATACGAAAAATATTTTTTCACCATTAAATGCAGCTTGAAAAGTTTAGGTGCAACGGCTACTTTTAGTTTTCTAAAAGCAAACCGTTTAATTTATAAAAATTATTTTGCAAGTGATTTTTTAATAATAAAACACCAATTGTGAAGCAATTACGTAAATCTAAGGGAGGAAATGTTACTATATGAAATGCTCTTGGCATGTAGATATCACGCACATTTTTTAAAATGACTTTCTGTCTGTCTGTCCGTCTGTCCGTCTGTCAGACTCAGAGCGCCAAAACTAGAAGAGATACGAAAAATATTATTTCACCATTAAATGCGGCTTGAAAAGTTTAGGTGCAACAGCTACTTTTAGTTTTCTAAAAGCAAACCGTTTAATTTATAAAACTAATTATGCAAGCGATTTTTTTATAACAAAACACCAATTCTAAAATAATTACGTAAATGTAAGAGAGGAAATGTTACTATAAGAAATACGTAAGACATATAGAGTTCACGCACATTTTTTAAAATGATTTTTTAGCAGCGGCTTTCGTGTACTAGCGTAAAGCCCGGAAATGACATGATTCTAAACTAATTTCTTAAATTTTTAAAAAAATCTGATTTTTTAAAATAAAATTGTTTAATACACCCATTATGATGTAACTAACATATTTTTGTGCGTTTTGTCTGTTGGTTGGTCTGTCCGTCACGGTTAGAAAAAAACACTAAAGGCTTTTGAAAATATGATTTAACCTTTACTGTTCTTTCAGAAATATTGCGATAGTTTAAGGATGGGAGCATACTGGAATTGAGCCAGGGACTTAGAAGGAACATCCAAAACATCTTGCGAATAGGCGGATTTGACAGGGATCCGACTCCGACGGGGGCCGCCTCTGAGTTTGTGAATTACACAAACTCTCTTTGTAATCTTGTTTCTTTATATACAAGAGAGCTACGATTCGTTTTCCTTTAACGAGCTTTGCTGATCTAATAGCGTAGACCTCTCCCTAAGAAATCGATGATGTTTAGAAAGACTAAAAAAAATAATTCTTTTTAAAAGATAGACAAGGGAATATTTTGTCCCTCAGCCATAGGGTTGGACGTGAGTGTCTAATGATACAAGAATTTTTAAAAAATGTTTTCAGGTAAAAGCCAACACATTTAAGGAATTACTGACCGAGTCTCCAAACAAAATCTTCTCGATTTTAATTAAGATAATATTCTTAAAAAGTAAGAATCGATTCAGTTGTGTTGGAAATAATGCTGCCATCAAACAATACAATCTTTATCCATGATCAACTCTCATTTTGTTAATTAAATTTTCGTCTTATAAGTCGAAAGTGAAATTATTAACGAAACAGTGACATTATTTTTGTAAAGAGTATTCCTTATTTATGAATCTGGTGACATTTGTAAGAGCGATCCGTTTGCTCTTAATAACTAATGAATGATAGAGTTAATAGTAATGAAATAATTTTTACCACCCCCCCGGCCCAAAAAAAAAAATCCTGGCTACGCGAATGTAATATCAAATACTAGTTGAGTGGTACAGTAACATTAAAACACAGTTAGCAAGAGTCTAGACAAATTTATACAAAACGAATCTAATCTAGAGGTCTGTTTGTTTATTAACTCTTTCATGAATATAATTGGGAATATCCACTGACGTGTGTTCAAGTCACAAATCAACTAGATCTCCAGACCAAATTAAATTTTAAGACGATTATACTTTGAAAAATTACAATGGTCAAACCAGAGTTTTCCCTGTGTGTCCAAGTATCTAGCTATTTTTTCCCCAAAAGATATTTATAAACTGTCAAATTTCTAGAACTTTTTAGAGCCGTTTTCGTGCCCAATGTCTGCCCTCCCATCCTGGACTCATGAAGAGTTGACAAGCTGAAAAGAGGGACTGAAAACAAAGTGAAAAAAAATCCTCCTGACCTTGTTTCTTTCAAAATGAGCTTTGGTGAAATGAACGCCTGTGAGTGTAAATGTATTTCTCATTTTGTCATTATGAAACCAACCGATA
>JADKLZ010005243.1:5360452-5383803 GCA_021533235.1 Biomphalaria straminea | reverse complement strand
CTGCTTCAACTGTTCAACACACTCCTTGTCTGTGCCAGTGATTAGCTGTGTTGATTCGGTCAAACAGAAGACATGATCTTAAGAAAGGACTAACTGTTGAAAGGTCTGGAAAGCTCTACAGTTGGCAGCCTAGAGATCACGTGATAATTTTATCACTGGGTCTATTGTGACACAATAAAGGGTGCCAGCTTTTTCTTTCGGGTCGCTGAAGACTATTGACAAGTCTTTTTTTTTTATTTAAATGAGGAAGATAGGTAAACGTTGAATAAATAGACCGAATCTCTTTTGTAAAGACGTTTCTTTAATTTAGTTATATAAAGTACCTATATCACTCATATGTATATTTTTTAAATGAAAATATTTTTTTTTTGTCACGAAAGGAAGAGTGACTGTTACCTATTATTTGGAGACAGTTTAAAATTGTGTTGGTTGATTCAAAAAAAAATCCTAATGTTTGAAATTCGTACAAAAATGTATTTCAATATTCGCTCTTCAGCTCATGTGTATTTACAGACTATTCCATTCCATAATTTAAACATAAAATCTGATAAAAATGGTCACGATGTTATGTCCTGGCAAGGAACCAACTACGCGGACCAGACAACACAATTCTATTTGTCTCCTTCAGCATTGGCCAGATGAGCGCATTATTAATGAATGGATAAGCCTCCCCCCCCCCTTCTGGAGCACTCGTCAAACAAAGGACAATTGAGGGGGAGAGGTAGGAGAATACTAGACAACAATACCTTGCTCAACATAGGGCAACTCCTCCGCCCCCTCTTTTCTAGAGATCAACACACGCGTCATACTGGATGTGGGTGGGGGTATAGGATGTACTCACAGTTCGCTGTCACGTGATAATCAGGTTATTACATCTCAACACACACCATATCAACCCGACAGATCTGGGCATAGGAGAAGTCAATAGATTTATGTGTCAATATGTGTTTTATTAAATTGTCTTCCCCCCCCCCCGCCCCCAAATCCTGTCAAATGCAACTGTTATATTTGGAACATTGAGTCAGCGACCAGATCTTACAATAATATTAACTTTCGGACCTTGCGATCTACGGGGCAGATGATGTAAAGAACATCTGTTTCTGTGGCCCACGGTTAACGACGGTGTCATGTGTCCAGCACAACAACAAACCTCCTTTAATTTCCCCAAACTACTGTCAGGTAACCATTTGAGCTTGGTGGACTCAGAGGCACCCTAAAGATCCCGAAAGTAAAAAAATCTCAGTCTTCACCAGGATTCGATAAATTAATTAGCTAATTGGTTGAATTTGTTTTTCACTCGTGCTGTCATCGTCGATGAAAATTGAGCAAGTGTTCAGCTTGGACTTGGGAAGTGAGAGAAAAAACAACGTATACAAGAATCCGGACAAGCAGACAGTAAGTAGTAATAAAGTAAAGTTCCCATTTCAGACCGTCAGATCTATGGGGCTGATGATGTAGAGTCAGACAGTCAGAGTTAAAAATAAGCTTTGTGAAATAAAAGAAACTATCATTAAAACTGGAGTTTCTAGACAGATACGATGTAGAATCGTAGATTGCATACTCTGTATATGAAATAATCCATGACATTTATCTGCACAGGACTGTACATTACACGGACGTAGTTGGGACCTTCAAAGTTCAGTCAGGTGTGTGAAAGCTTTCTCCCTTTCTATTCGTTACGTATGTCTGAACCTTCATTCTTGATAAATTTCAGGTGAAAATTTAACGGTAAACATCGTAACTGGTTCGTCTGCTGATCTTGTGAACTGCATGGAGAAACCAAGTGATTTTTTTTTATAGAAATCATAGATTATTTATTAATTTTTTTTTGGACTTATTCAAAATGTACTGATTCATAAGATCGACCCAAGGACTTTATCTGATCTGTTCACTCGAAACGTCAGCACAAGAAACTGAAGAGACCGGGACCTTCGTTATAGTAGGCCTTAGACCTGTGACGTGGCAGCGAGCTATTGGTCTGCAGTGCCTACAGGTTGTGACGTTGCAGGTCAGTGTAAGGGCCTTCTATGGCGACTGATCTCGAAAAGTTTCGGTACCGCTGAAATGGACGCTTTGGCAGTCCTGTGCCTTGTGACAAACTTTGTATGACATTAAGGTCGAAGCAAGTTCGGCATGACTGTATGACCAGAGTCCAACTGGTGTTCTTCTTATAGACTACATAAAATACCACAAAATGGTATTAATGTCTATTTCGATCTTTGACATTTTTTCCAACTACATCCTACATTTAGGGACGGCCTTGGGTAATTGGAGGCCCAAGGTGAAGTGAATTCGGTGACTCAAAAGAAACAGAAAAAAGAAAAACAAGAACGAATTTTATTACAAACATAGTATACTCCAACAATATATATTATAGGTTTTATATACCACTACTTTCATACTTATATCATGCTCAGAGCGCAATGGTCCGATTTCTTTTGTCGAACGGAGGAAGAGGGGTTATCTGGGAGATGTTTTCCTGCTGCCTTTAGTAGCTCAGTAAACGCAACTCGAGTCGAGGGTCGAACCTCGAGCCCCCTTCAAGCCAAGAAAAGTTCAAGCGTACTCAGCCTCTCGACCACGCTTCCTACAACAATAGCATTGAGGAATTTCGCTTTTTTATTATTTGGAGGTCCTACACGGCTGCCAATTTCGCATATTTTTTAAAGCCGGATCTGCTCCTTCCGAGCAAGAGAAATCTTAAAATGATACAGTAATACTTTTTGATTTAGCACAGTCGAGAAATGTTCTTTTTTTATTTAATATTATAGCAGCACAGGCATACACAGACAGATAAGGACGGATGAATAGACGGACTGACAGACATCAGCATTAGATAGACAGACAGACAGACAGACAGACAGACAGACAGACAGACAGACAGACAGACAGACAGACAGATAGATAGATAGATAGATAGATAGATAGATAGATAGATAGATAGATAGATTCAAACTTTACTCCACTAACGCCAAGTCTTAGTTGGGCATGGCAACGCGTCCCATGTAATTAAACTCACCCCAGAGTTTTATCCCTCGCCCTGCCCTCTCTCTGTGTCCCCGTGTAGCCTTTGCAAATAGATGACGGAAGAGAGAAGAGGGAGGAATGGGGCGAGCGACGCCCACCTGTGTGACTCTCGGTGGCTCAGGTGTAATGAAGTGTCGGTAACAGGATCGATTTCAACGTACAGCCAACCATGTAATAAAGCTTTATGACCTCCCCCCCCCCTATTTTTCCCGCGTTTTTTTTTTCATTAGTATGTTCCACATCCTCCCCAACCTGTCAACCAAACGTTGGGTCACGATTCTAAACATAACATGTATCGATTACGAAGCCTTGTTTCAGACCTATGTCTTACAAATAGTCGACAAACAAATGCAATAATTTTATTATAATTTCATTCAAACAGTAGAGGACCAGAATAAGTTCATTAATTGTTAATATGAAGTATACTAACATTAACAACTTTTGTTTGTAAATCTATCTTAAGTGAACTTATAAAAATTTACTACTATTCTTCTACTAAATAAAAAATCTGTCCTGGTATGAACTTGGAGTCGATGATTGAATATCATTTTATCATCCAAAACAGATCAGCATCTTAAAGGAGGCTGTGATCCCCTTCCCTCCAGCTTTCCTGATCAATACCGGTACTAAAAAAAAACAACTCACGTATAGCTTGCGGCGCAAAAGCTTTGTACCAGATCAATGGGATAAAAATAAACATGACATAAGTAAGAATTTATTCCTGGAATATAACAATGAACCTGATTCCAACGAGCAGACACCAACTAGAAGTTATACAATACAATCAGACTGCCAACTAGAAGTTACACAATATAATAAAACTGCCAACTAGAAGTTATACAATAGAATAAGACAGTCAACTAGAAGCTATACAATAGAATCAGACTGCCAAGCAGAAGTTCTACAATAATATCAGACTGCCAACTAGAAGTTATACAATAGAATCAGACTGCCAACTAGAAGTTATACAATATAATAAAACTGCCAACTAGAAGTTATACAATAGAATCAGACTGCCAACTAGAAGTTATACAATAGAATCAGACTGCCAAGCAGAAGTTATACAATAATATCAGACTGCCAACTAGAAGTTATACAATAGAATCAGACTGCCACTAGAAGTTATACAATAGAATCAGACCGCCATGTCTATGATCTATATTTTTTAAAGGTTCTGAAACATGCGTTACTTCTAAGTCTCTGTGTGTTTGACTCAAACTCAACACAATGTCTCCTTTATTTAAAAAAACGCAGTAGAATATTTAGAATATAATGCGAAAATATCTATACTTAACAAGGACAAACAAGGCTAATGAAATAAGACTGTTGCAGATACTTAATTTGGAACTGAAACAGTGGCAATGAAAATCTCTTGAATCTCGATTCAGATATTAGCTTTTTAACCCTTAAAATACGTGTGGTAGTTTAGCCTCTAAACATCAGAGTTGTAATTCCATCTTGTATGCACTCATTGTAAAACAGCTCAGCACTTAAAGCTTGATTTAGCTTGCATATTCAAGTTTCTTGGACCTAAAAAGTTTCTTTTAGATATTTTTTTTCCGCCATCAAGACTGCAACATATCTGTTAATCTTACTTATTTGATTTGTTTGTTTCGTTCTAATAGCAGGTTGACATTAAAATACTAGTTTTGCAGCCACATAGAAACTGGGAAACAATGCAATGGGGAATCCAACATGCAGAATGAGAGATGTGAATTTCATTTCAAATAGAGGACGGGAATATACAACACAAGGCAAAAAGGGAGAAGGGGACAGTTCATGAACAAGATGTGAGCCTTAATGAAAAGGAACCCTAATTATAATTTGATATCAAGAACAAAGAGCCATTATACAAGCGCTTTGACAACCAGCTGCTGTTTACATCAAATGTTAATGAAACCTGTAAACATGTTGTTTTTTTTCTCTGGCCTTAATCATGTAGCCATTTTTTTTTATAAACAGGAAACAATGATATCAAAACGAGAACGACGTCTGCAGAACACTGTTTCGCAATTTTATTTAGTATTACGAGGGAAATAATTATGAATTTTAAACAGCTTGTCCTGGACAACTCTCAATGATTTGGTTCATGTCCATCATCCTGTCCTTAATTCTTGTTATGTCCATTGCCATGTCCATCATGCCGACCTCGACTCTTGTTCTTCAGTAAGAACTACGGTTCGCGGGTCACGTTTGCACAATGACGTGGTACTGCCCACCACGGAGCATGTCGTCGCAATGTCCTTGTTCCATAAGACTCAATTTTTAAGTAATTTTGTCTTGATAGATGCTTCCTGTTACTCGGGTGTAGGCGAACCCCCAGATCGAAGAAGGCTGCACACTGCCAGTTGTCCTTATTCTTCTTGTTTTTGTTGATGATGGGTTTTTCCCCTCAAGTGTTGCTGTTTTGTTGTTTTTTTACGTTACATAAATTATTTTGTCAGGTAGTGTAAGACTGAACGCCCTATCAGTAAATCGAACAGACCAGTCATAAATAATGTGTAGACTTAGAGATTAAGCAGTTGTTAATTCTAAAGATCAATAGGGAGAGAGTGAGAGCGAGAGAGAGAAAGAGACAGAGAGAGAGAGAGAGAGAGAGAAAAGAGAAGCGTGTGTGTTTGTGTGTGTGGGCGGGTGTGCAAGCAATCTGAGGGAGAGGTGGCCTCTGCACATGTAACGGGAAAAAAATTAACACAAAAATACTTTGTTAATGCATGAATTGTATTACAGCTAGTCATCTTATACTGAAAGGCGCTTCTAATAACAAAATGTTCCGACAATTACCGTACTTTCCATGGTTGGGGTGGACACAAAGACAAAGAAATAGCATTAACATTATACACTTAAGTTATAGTTTAAAAAAGAAGATAAAAGGGAAAAAAAAGAAAGACTGAAGAAAAACAAACAAGCAAAATAAATAAAACTTATTTTAAAAAGCTTATCAAGGGGGAAAAACTCCACATTTACAACCATATATCTCAATAATGTAGAATGTATCTCCCTTTTTATATATCTATAACAAAACAATTATTTGACTAATTGGTTATAATTTTTTCATTAATTGTAAGTTTTGTTAGGTACAATAAATAAATGTGTAAAGTTTTAACTTGATCCGAGAAATGATGTGAGAGAGATAACGTGTTCCAAATGTACCCCAGACAGACAGACAGACATAGTGAGTTGATAGAAGCTTTGTAATAAAAGATTCTCCAAAGCAGACCGTTAATTTAAAACGCAATCATCGTATCAGTTTAGATCTATAAATGTGAGAGGAAGAGAGAAAAAAAAAAGAAGCAGAAGGGATATATTTAACATATATAAAATGTTGCCTATAATGCCAATGACACGTACCTTGCTCGTGTGTAGATCCAACTTTTATCAATGTAGATCCTTGAAGAATAGAAGCAGGAAGCTATCCTTATAAATTGTCATCAACATACAGAAATATCATTGCTCTGTAGAAGAGGATAGACATTATTTGTCAATACAAGCCACAAAGTAGAATGAAACAGAAATAACAAGACAAGCTCAAATCGTTATCAATTATCCAACGACTTATGTCAAACTCACAGCCTGCCCCTTAGGGCTGTGTCTGTGATTGACTTTATAGTTGTTTTTTTCTTTTCGATGGGTAAAGTGGACGCTGCCCACAGTAGCCCAAAAGGAAACGCCTCAAACAGTAACCGTAGATGATTTCCTAAGCCCGGCACGTTCTGTGTCGTTAGTTTTGATGTTTTATAATCAGCTTGACCTACATTCGAGGCCCACGATAGAAGCACGAATCATGACCTGGCATAGTTTGAGCCAAAAAAGCCAATTACGAGACGGCAAATTTGAAAAAAAAATGTTTAGATAAGCAGAAATGTTTGGAAAGACACATTCATTCACAAACTGAGTTGATTAAGTTTTTACAAGGCTTATGTCAACTGACTCTGTCTGTCTGGTACACATTTGTAAACGTTATTACACACACACACAATACCGGATCAAGTTGAAAGTACAAGCCTTAGAATGGAAAAATACTTTAGTCCTTCGCAAGAGCACATAGAGAAATGGAGAAAACGGTTGGCAGATCACGCGTGGTGCCTCTACGGTCCCACAGACTAAGGGACAGAACAGGAAATCAGTCGATCTCCAAACTACGACCCGCGTGTCATATCCGGCCCTTGATATTTGGGGGAGGAAGTATTAGGAAACCTCTAAAACTATAACTTTTAACTAATATATATTAATATCCTAACAAGTTTTTGCTATCCTATGTATTCGATGAGTGTTGATGAGTCAAAACCATATCAACCAGAAAAAAAAATGACGTGTGCCTTTCAAAATGTGTCCGGGTTCGATCACCGCTCCTGAAAAGTTCAAGAATTAGTCATAGAGTACCATATATGACTGTTATGAACAAGTGCACAATACAACACGTTGACTGTAGCAAGTTTCTCTTTCTGGTAATTGTGTCATGGAATCAGGTTAACAGGGGCAGTCAACCATGTCAGCTCAACAAAAACATTGACCCTCTTTCCTCTATTTTCTCACCGTTTCCTTTAACAGGATGATGACTTGATATAAATACATAAGTTGCCAGTCTGTACATATAACCTCTAGCGATGACGTCATCTTGTACTGTTAGTTGGTAGGGACATACACGATGTGTGGGCGGAGAATTCATATCCCCCACTTAATACAGAGAAGTCTTGTCAAGTAGCATAGATGACAAACTACTGGATGACAGAAATGTGTAATGATCCTGTATGAATTGAAATCTAGCTCTAGCATTCATAGCCTAGACTTAGTTGAAGTAGAAGTCGCTGTCTCGTAGATATTGTCCATAGAATTGTTATTACCGGAAGTGGTGATAATATAAGCAATAACCTACATACGAAATGCTTAAAAATGGTAATCTTCTTAAATCCATCACGTGAGGCTCAGATATTGAGTCCAGCGGAACAGTGTTGGAGAAATTAAAGGCGGTTGGTCGTTGTGTTAGCCACATGACACCCTGCTCGTTAACAGATGGCCTTATCATCCGCCCTATACATCGCAAGTTTTTTTACTTTAGATTTACAGCTACAACAATAATTATTGTTACCGTTTAGCGCAATGTTATAATTTTAGCTTTCTCAATACGCTATGATCTTATCACTTTTCTGTGCCAGTTGAAAAAGGGTTGGGAAGAAAGAAGGTAGTATTTGGGTGATCGCTTTTTCAAATGTATTTCTATAAAAAAAAAGGTGAACGAACTGAATTCAAAATCGAGGGATAAAGCTTTCTCCTGTAAATACATTAACCACTGTGCCAGAGAAGTGCTTATGAAAAAGAAGGTTTTAAAAATACTGTGCCAGAGAAGTGCTTATGAAAAAGAAGGTTTTAAAAATATTCTCTCTACGAAGTATAAAGGGAACTAATTTAACTTATACTACCACATCAGTCAAGTACAATTTCTTTCCCTTGTTCTAGATATTAAACACATTTTTTTTTATTATTGATTTTTTTGTTTTGTCAAGTAAGAAATTGTGAAACATTTCAGTTTGATCCGAGATTGGCTGTAGAGGAAATAATGTGTAACAACTTTTGGCCAGACAGAGTGAGTTGATAGAAGCTTGGTAAAAAAAGGGCCAAAAAAGCTGTGATATAGAAACAAGTTAGATGTGGCATGTAGTTGGTCACGAACATTTGACAAGGGAGAGTCCGTAGTTCGATTCCTGGTAGAAAATAGAAACTCAACAAAACAGCTGTATTTACTGCTAAATAGCTAAGCCATGTATAAGTGTTGGTCGTAAAACATCCTATCAGAATAGTGACATGTACATTACATCACCAGTATGGATCTTTAGAGGAGTTAACGTCCCCCTTTTTGTATTGAAAACTTGTATCAATACGAAAATGAATGAAACAGTTGTGTAAACACACCACAAGGAGCCTCGATCGAACGCAAACACAAAGTAACAGAACACGCATGTGTACAAAAGACTAAAAATGACTGCGACAGCCTGGGCCCATAACACAGGTACAAATACATATTCTAGCTAGTACACCACCACTACACGTGTACCGCCTCCCGCCCACGTTAGTAGATGTATACATATTTAGACTGCCAACAAAGTTTTATCTGTTTTAACCTAAATACGAAATAAAAAGACTATTTGTAATGTGCAGCCAAACACTAGCACATCAATGAGTCGATGCAAGGAACATGGGGGCGGGGGGGGTTGATCAATGACAGTCTGGAGGCAGCAGAGCAAGACGACATAGCTGAATGACTCGTCCGACAAGCTCTACGCCCCCCCCCACACACACACACACACTAGGCTTCCAAACCAACTTGTGTTCTATTAGCTAACAGTCATAAATGTTTGAAACAACCTTTTGCTTTCAATGCAGCGAAAACCCAAGAAGTCCATCTAAAAACAAAACTTAACTTGTCAGACATGAAACAAGATTGTCTTATACAGACATATACATACAGACATATACAAATGCTACAAATGGATCCTAGGCAGCACTTTCAAAGACCGCATCACAAACCAAGAGATTTAGAGACAGGGTTACTGCAACGATCGGACCCCATGATGACCTGCTAACTACTGTAAAAAAACAACACGAAAGCTTAAAATCTATGGCCACATTACAAGATCTGCGAGGCTCGCAAAGACGTTCCTTCAGGGAACACTACCGGGAAAAAGAAGAGGCCGACAGAGAAAACGATGGGAGGATGTCACGTAGGCATGCTGGTTTCTGCACAAGTCAAGGTCAACAGAAAAACCCAACAGTTATTTTTAGTTTGCCCGAACATCAGTCACATGACCTGGAGACGTCGATGTGATTGGTTGAGATGGATTAGCTCAGAAAGAGGCTTGCTGACAAGCTGCACCCAGAACTAGAATTAATTTAGTCGGAGTCCTGGTCTTCTGGAAAGCAGTCGCATAGCTAATCTAATATAATTCTACATAAGAAATATGCCTTTGTTCAACTACTTATTTCATTGATGTATATTTGTACATAGCTGTACTTGTGTTGAGTTTAAATAAAGGTTCTATCTTCAAAGCATTTACTCAGTTGAATCCTAGATCGTCATTGTTCAATATTATTATTCAAAATACAATCCCCGGCGGCACAAGACTTCTCTCCTAACAGCTAGTGACATCTAACAACACCACAAGAACAGATCGTGACATCTAACACTAGAGAGAGAGTATTGTGACAGAGGACAACATCAAAGAATGGAAAGAGGCCTGCCATTGAAAGAGGTTTTAAACAAGGCAAAAGACAGGGAGGAATGGAGAAGGACGGTCGACAGGTCTTGCTTGGTGCACCAACGGTCCAACAGGCTAAGGAATAGGTAAAGGTAAAGGTAGAATACAAATTGATAACAGAATGACAAACCAGAAGTGTCAACAGGTGTAGAGATCCTGATAAATGTTGCTTTTTGAGATACATGCTCATCAACTGAATTTATTATCTCGTGTTATAGTTGTTCTATTTTTGTTTTTTTTTAACAACAAGGTCGATAACTGCACTTTTAATTTGCGCCATTCTTGTGTACGCTTAGTACGTAGATCCAATTAATTTATATTCTTTAGAGATAAGAAAAGCTGATTCGGAAGATTTCGTTTGAAAATGTTTAGGTAATGTATACTATAGACCTCAGAAATAAATGTCTTTAATCCCAGAAAGAATACATGGTTTCTGTAGGATATTTTGTCCTATTTGTGAAGAACTTGCCAACAATTATTACACGATAATAAACTAATGCGGCAAACATTTAAATTAAGGTATCCCTCCCATTTCTGATGAAATTGACATTTTGGACACTCATTTCTTGTACCTCAAAAAAAAATGAGGAAAAAGAAATTAACCAATTAGTTAAATTATTTTTGGTAATTCAATTATTTTGTTTGGTATCGAACAATGGAAATATATTGTACTTTACAGTTTGGCGGTGTAAGTTGAATTAGCCGCTTTTAAAATTTCATGAAGATAATTTGGTCATCGCTTAAAAGTCTAAAACTAACAATAGATAGCTATGAAGCCGCGATTTTTATAAACACTTCGCGGGCACCGTGGCTTTAAGAGACTTAGCCCTAGAGTTTAAACTGACTTACTTGACTTAATCCTGTGTACTCCCAGGGGAGCATAGGGCCGCAACCACACCTCTCCACCGAACTCGGTTCTGAGCAGCTTTCTTCATCTGCTCCCATGTCATTCAGTTTAAACTGAAGTCGTAATTTTTTTTTTACATTAATCAATGCTTTTACAAATCTATCACCGTAACCTTCACTCAGATTCCCCATTCTTCTTCCTCTCCACCCCCCCACCCCCACGCCCCATTCCTTTCCCAATTGATCAAGGCGAATAATAGAATCATAGAGAATTGAGAAAGTTAAAAGCATGAGAATGCTCTAAACAAAAACAAATGGCAAAAATATGTCTAATTGAGCAGATTTAATATTGTTAGTCTCATTCTTTTCCTTATTTAATAATTACATGACTGATCTAAACTGATACAATTACACTTAATATAAGCTTTGTTCTTTTTTTTAAATAAGTATTTCATTTATATTTTTCTTGTTAAAAAATTATGAACTGATTCTTTCCTTTAAGGAACTAGACGAGAAAAAAAAAGGGGGGGTGAGCATGGACTAATTATACACAGCGGTGTTAGAAGAGAGGAGAGATTCAAGAAAATACGTTATCAAGAAAAAAAAAAGTTTCTTCCCCTTCCCCTCCCTAGCGTCTACACCTCTGACTGAGAAGGAGGAGGTCAATTCTGTATATATGAATGTGTTTATTAAGGTTACCACGAGACCGAAGCGGATCAATACATCCCCAGGATTCGAACTCGCCCAAACACGACATTCTATTTCAAAGCTCCTATACAGAGTAAGGATGTGTTGTGATGAGCAGCTTGACATTAGGGCCGTGTGCATCACTAAATGTTATCTCTTAAGTCTGTGTCCTCGAAGTTGTTGTTTTACCATTGACCATATATCTTGATTTCAAACTCGTGTTAGACTCTGTATTTTCTAAAGATGTAAAATTTGTTACTTTGTACACTTTACCAAAAGTAGTACATGATTATTGGTAATAAAAGCTTTGATCAAGTTTTATGAATAAGTGAATTCATACTCTCAGTCCTTGCGATCATCTGTTTCCCTCGCCAACAGTAAATTTGCAAGGTGTCATTTGGCCAGCACAAAGGCCAACCGCCTTTACCTTCCCCGACTAATGTCAGGCACCCATTAGTGTTGGGTGGACCTAAAGGCGCACTAGGAATCCCGAAATTTAAAATCCCAGTCTTCACCTGGAGTTCAGAAGCCAAGTGATTAACCACACATCCACTGCGCCACACTTACTGAATAAAAGCTTAGTATATATGCACACCAGGAGGAGCGATGGCTGAGCTGTAAAGTGCTTGGCTTCTGAATCAGTTGTCCCGGGCTTGAATCCTGGTGAAGACTGGAATTTTTAGTTTCGGGATACTTGATGGCTTCTGAGTCTACCCAGTTCTAATGGGTAACTGACATAAATTGGGTTGGTCGTTGTGCTGGCCACATGACACCCTCGTTAACAGTAGACCTGAAAGGGGAACTTTATATTTTACTCCAGTGTAAATATGTGACTTGGCAGCTTTCACTTAGAGCCAAGTTTAACTTACAGAAATGCGTATTGTGTCGATGTGTCCAACAATTCTCGTTCTCAATATCTAAACTAGATTTTGATCCATTGTTTCTAAATCAGATTTTCTTCCATGAATTTGGCTAAGCCCCTTCTTCTCTATCCCTGTCAGGTCCGCCTATTCGCAAGATGTTTCGCTAGTACACGAAAGTCGCTGCTAATCATGTGTTAATCATGTCTTATAGTAACATTTCCTCCCTTACATTTACGTAATTGTTTTAGAATTGGTGTTTTGTTATTAAAAAATCGCTTGCATAATTAATTTTATAAATTAAACGGTTTGCTTTTAGAAAACTAAAAGTAGCCATTGCACCTAAACTTTTCAAGCCGCATTTAATGGTGAAAAAATATTTTTCGTATCTCTTCTAGATTTGGCGCTCTGAGTGTGACAGACGGACAGACGGACAGACAGACAGAAATTCATTTTAAAAAATGAAATGATAAAAAAAATGATATCTACATGCCAAGAGCATTTCATATAGTAACATTTCCTCCCTTAGATTTACGTAATTGCTTCACAATTGGTGTTTTATTATTAAAAAATCGCTTGCATAATAATTTTTATAAATTAAACGGTTTGCTTTTAGAAAACTAAAAGTAGCCGTTGCACCTAAACTTTTCAAGCCGCATTTAATGGTGAAAAAATATTTTTCGTATCTCTTCTAGTTTTGGCGCCCTGAGTGTGACAGACGGACAGACGGACATTTTGCACAAACCTAATAGCGGCTTTTTCCCCTTACGGGGGCCGCTAAAAAACGCAAACTTAAAATATATGGCCATATTGATGAAAGATCTGCGGGGCTCGCAAAGAACTTCCTTCGGGGAACAGTAGTAGGAAAAAGAAGAAAAGGCAGACAGAGAAAGCGTTGGGAGGACAACATTGAAAGAAGTTTTAAACAAGGCAAAAGACAGGGAGGAATGGAGAAAGGCGGTCGACAAGTCTTGCTTGGTGCCCCAACGGTCCAACAGACTAAGGGAAAGGGAAAGGTAAAAAAGTAAAAAAAAAATGTCAGTACGAAAAAAAAAACTGAAAATCTTGCAATCAAACGAAGTTTCTGGACAGGCTCAAAGAATGCCCAACTCATGCTTAAAGTCAGATTGTGTAGTGAATCTAAGATTGGCCCCTCCTACTTGCAACAGTACACCAATAATATCTCAAACTACAACACTAAAAATATTCAGATGAAATATTGAAGCCACGCAACTTAACTGGTTATTTTTCGGAAACACCATATTTGTACATAGTTTCTCTTTAGTAAAAGTGGCACCATTTTCTTGTTTATTCTTGTTACTTCCACGCTTACGAGAACCTTTGATTTTGTAAATTACATTCGTCTGATGTCTACATCAAAGGCCAATTTTTCGGACAGGATAAGATCGTTCGAAAGATGACTATCAAGATGCCAAATGTCAGTAGTCTATTGATTTCAGGGTCATCAAGCTACTCTCAGATCTGGTGTGGTCTTGTATCAGGGGAAATTAAAAATGAAATAATGGGAATTCAATTTGTGATATCAATCCAATGTCTAGAAAACTGTCACACACACACACACACACACTGTTCACACACAAGTTTCTTCAAACTGAACAGGAAATTATTAGAATATATATTACAGTAATTGATATAGCTCTTGTTTCTTAATAAAATGATAGTAACTAAAAGTTATTAATGCGATGAATTGTCTCCAAGGATAAACTGCTAATTTTAATGTTATAATTCTATATCAATAATTACAATAGCACACAGAATACTTTGTAATAAACATAAGTTTACTTTAACTAACAGGTCCAATTGAGATTATTGAAACGGACATAGTATATCCCTACTAAAATAAAAATCGCTAATCAAGTTCCAAAAGTGCCGACGAAAATGAAGTTTATTTAACCCTAATCGCACAGTGACACTCGTGATCCTGATGTAGGTAAGCCTAGTATAAAAACGCTGGATCTTGTCGAAAGAATAGCTTAAGAACCACTGCGCTAAGTAGTTTCCAAGTCCACTCAGTTTTAGTGTTTACGTATGTTAATTGAAATCGTTGTGTGGTCAATTGGCTGGCCATAGCGTAGACATCTACAAGCGACATTATTAACACGTCGACCTCAGCCAACATCTGCCTTATTAATCTCTTTTAATTTGGGCCTCAGTTTATTTCTAAGTAAATTATTCTAACGAAACGAAATGAAAAAAAAGTTCATCTTTTTAATAACACTAGCAAACGAGAAGCCAGACAATTTGGAAAATCTCCAATATTTTGCATAGGAGATTGAGGTTGAGCATTATTTCCCAGTTTGTCTATGATAACTGAAGTATTTAATACTAAAGGAACAGTAAATCACTTTTTGTTTGCATTGTAATATGTCATCCGATTCTAAATTGCTAAACGATGTGCACAAAAGTATATGGTTTCGTATTCCGTACATCGGATGCAACAAAAAGCTAGCTATTTATAACATTGTATACAAATCTTCAATTATCAAAGAGATATCACATGAAATTATTGTAGTAAAATATTCGTACGGGATTAAAGCGCTATCAAGTTAGTTTAAGAATCGTGGGTTTGATGTGGAATGTCGATGAATAATATTATCAACATAATAACTGGCGATGTCTATTGTTACAATCGGATTACAGAAATAACAATGGATATTAATGTCATGTTAATAGGCGAGGGGTTCAATTATGTTCAATAGAAATACATCTTATATAATTTAGATTTTGTTAGTGCACAATTCAAACACGATGAGGCCTCTGACAACGGTATTCACTACACCACAGAATTGCGGGAGATAAAGTAAAAGTTACAAGAGGGAGTAACATGGAATGGATCTCGAAAAATCCAAGCTGGTCGATACACAATGTTACAATGTAGAATTTTTTAAAGGTCCCTGGACAGACGACAAGACCTAATCAGGCATTCAGCCAAGTAATAGGAATAAACTCGGAATGAATGAATGAACAATTAAGAGATTAATTACAAACACAGTCACTTCAACTAACGAAAACATGATTTAGGTCACAGTTAGGTCTTGCTTATCCCCAAGGCAAATGATGTTCTCTTAAGTCTGGGACTCCAACAAATTCCCTTCAGTGGCGTAGCAAAAGGGGGGGGGGGGTCAAAATTTGAAAATCATTCCGTGTCCCCACCTCTACACTTGAGAGGGTCCCCCAAAGGTGTCCGAAATTGGCTTTTGCATTAAGTATTACGTCATGATCTCATGTCATATTGTTGAATGTCAAAACGTAGAGGGGGCCCTAAAGAGCTCAAGCCCACCGGGCTCCCAAATCCCTAGCTACGCTACTGGTTCCCTTGCTACATAGATCTACAAAAGTTGTGTTATTTTTACCTACCATTGTGGATTCACGAAATAACAATAAGTATATATAACTCTAAGTATATCTTTTAGATTTTGTTTCGCTGTATTATTATTATTATAGCTTTTATATAGCGCTACTTTCATGCTTATAGCATGCTCAGGGCGCTTTGGACCAATCTCATTTGTGGACCAGTGGGGGGGAGGGGGTATCTAGGAGTTGGTTTCCCGTGATGCTTTTGGGCGCTCAGTAAACACATCTCTGCCCGAGTCGGGTGTCGAACCTCGAGCCCCCTTCTAGGTAGCCAAGCAAGCCAAGCTCAAGCCGCACTTAGCCTCTCGACCACGCTTCCCACAATAGCATTTTAATGTAACCATTGTAACCTACAGCTTCTGCGAGTGTTAAATTATTTCCTCTGTCTGCTTTCTAACCGCGATATCAGGCAAACAGTGGCGTAGCAAGGTAGCCGTGGGCCAGGGTTCAACAATATGTTGATGGGCCCCTCCCCCCCCCAATATGACACATATTTTGTGTGACAAAGAAATCCAGTAGTTTGTATGTATCAGTACATCAATTCAATAACACATCTGATAGAATCATTGAACACCATGTTCTAAGTAGGGGCATAATGTTTAGCAAAGTAAACCTAATGTGCAAGTGGTTGCTTTTGTTGAACAATAAATGAAGGCTTTTCAGTGGCGTAGCTAGGGTGAAAGGGGATGGGGGTCCAAATTAAGTCCATATTAAGTCCAGATATTGTAGGCCTATGTAACTACTAAGTATTTCATGGAGGCCCTAAGCTAGAGGTTATGTTGCATAGAGGGGCCCTGGACCCATGGTTGTTTCACCATCAGGTGTGGGCCCCTAAATGGTCGTGGGCCCGGGTTCATTGAACCCCTTCGCGCCATGGATGCTACGCCACTGCAGGCAAATAAGATAAGATAGATAAGAATAGTCTCTCAATGGTTTTGATCCGAAAAGAAAAAAAAAACTCACCAGAAATTCATTCATTCAGACCTGAATTCATTCTGAATAAAAACCATAAGGAAGAACGATTGATAGAATTATAGTTCTAGATCCATCGTTCCTTGAAATACTTCACTCATAGTCATACACTAGTAATCCACACATTCATTGAACACTCTTATCTGTAGCACAGTCAGTCCTACTGTTACGCTGCGTTAATCCGTAATGGGGCAAACGATCAATTTTAATATTTAGGCCAAAGAGCCGAATGACTTTTCTAAATTGACAACTTGTAAAAGGCGCGAGTTATTTCCCCTCGCACACCTTGATCGTCTGCTTCGACTGCAGAGGGAAGTGTGTCGTCTGAGTG
Source organism: Biomphalaria straminea (assembly GCA_021533235.1). Taxonomy (NCBI): domain Eukaryota; kingdom Metazoa; phylum Mollusca; class Gastropoda; family Planorbidae; genus Biomphalaria; species Biomphalaria straminea. The sequence goes on along the minus strand of JADKLZ010005243.1, from coordinate 5,366,452 downwards.
CTTCGAATAAATATTACCAGAAACACAGACAGGTTTTGAATATCAATTCCCATACATTATTCATAGCGGGCGGGGAAACAGGCCTGAGCGGGATTTCTATTTACAGCATACGACATACGGCCTACTTTATTTTTTTTTAAATTTCTATTAAAAAAAGGCGCCAAATTTAAAAAATCGTTCGAAAACAAATAGATCTTATGTGGTCTGATGGTACGATGCAGTTGCGTAGCTAGGGATTTGGGGGCCCAAAGGGGGGGGGCATTTTTAGGGGGCCCTGCATTTTGGTTTTCGACCTCATGACATGAGATAACTAAGTAATATTTAATGTAAATACAAATTTCGGACACTCATGTAGGGACCTCCTCCCCCATCCTAGTAACGCCACTGGTGCGATGTAATAGATTTCAAAAGATGTGTTTGCGGAACAAAAGACTCCAGACACAGAAAAACTAAAGCCTAGAATGGCCCACGATAGATACCTTAAAAGCATAGCGTTGTGTCCTAGTTGATCTAATCGTACTTACTTGGTGAAAATCTTAGTGCGATTACTAGTTTTTAAGCTCTGTTACAAGAGCTTAGTTTTATATATGGAGGCGCGATGGGCCCGGGTTCGAATCCTGGTAAAGACTGGGATTTTTAATTTTGGGATCCTTAGGGCCCCTCTCTGAGTTCAACCAGTTTTAATGTGTACCTGACATTAGCTGGGAAGAAGTAAATGCCGTTTAATGTTGTGCTGGCCTCACGAGGCCCTCGTCAACTGTACTCCATAGAGATTGATGCTCTTCATATAATCTGCCCCATAGATCGCAAGGTTTGAAAGAGTTCATCACTTTCTAGATTCTGTTACTTTCATGTTATATGATGCAAATAATGGCTGTTGTTCTATGTGTATTAAAAGTTATACTGTGTATTCATGTGTTGTTTTTTTTTCTTGGGGGGTAGTTTTCTTTATTTTCTTTCAATATCCACGAGCCTATTTATTTCAAAACATGTCTTCGGTGCACACAATAATATTAATGGCCATGTCTTTGATTCCGAAGATTAAGGATGCGTACAGTGATTCACGTGAGTATGCAGATTCAGTTGCGACCTGCATTTTCCTACATCTCGTGCAGACAAAGCCGTTGTGGCGGTCTAAGTAAGTTTTCTTTCCGTCTTCTGCGACTGATTTCAATACTGGCTTTTCTCAATTTTTTAAGACCTCTCCAACTGTCCCAGATGTCATCTGCTGTCAGCTCCTTTCTTCTAAGCCAGTGCGGTAAAATGGCGCTTGAAGTTATCTTTTTATCGTTTACGGGAGGGGGGCACCTCTATTACCCCGTCCTCCTTTAAGCTCGCCAAAGTAGATTGCCTTTGGCATGCGGTCGACTTCCATTCGGGATAAGTATCCGACGCAGTGCAGCTGCTCACCAATGATACTCAGAGAACATGCAAATCCTAAAGTGATTGCGGTCGTATAAAAAGACTATCATAGTATCTGTTACCTGTTACCTATTCCTTAGTCTGTTGGACCGTTGAGGCACCATGCAAGATTCGCCGACCGTCTTTCTCCATTCCTCTGTCTTTTGCCTTTTGTTAGAGCCTCTTTCAATAGTAGGCCCATCCATTATTTTATGCTGTGCTTCCATCGCTTTCTCTGTCTGCCTCTTCTTTTTCCTGGTACTTTTCCCTGGAGGAATGTCTTTGAGAGCCCCGAAGATCTTGTAATATGGCCATAGATTTTTAGCTTGCGTTTTTTTTTTACGATATACCTTCCCATCGAGTTGGATAAGAACTGAATTTCACCGAAAGACGAAATAGATTAATCGAATAATCGTCCACAAAAACTAAGTGATAACACCTATTCAATGACTACTTAATTACACACTTGTACTGTCGAGGAAAATTACATTTAGTGTTGTATGCTAATGTTTTCCACAATATGTTGTGCTCTGTGACTAATCCATAGATAAAAATAGCTCTAAATAGGATGGACATATGTTAAGCCTAGTGATACATAAATAATGTCTGAATGATTATATTCTTACCGGTATCATCAGGTACATCACACCATCTCTTCTCTCTACGCCGTGTTTGTATATTATATACAATGTATATTAACAGCTATTAGAACTATTAGAAAGTCTGAGATACATATGTATAAGATCCAAAAGAAAAGGTAATGCCAAAGACAGGTTCAGAGAATGTAAATAGTCTTATTTAATCTTCATTACAAATCTTATATCTGGTAAAAATGTTTGAGGACCACACCCATTCTTGGAAGAAGTTGAAAGTGAACACAATTATGTATAGTACCTAACTAAATACGAATCAATCTTAACTCTTTGACTCGTAATCGACGATACCATCGTTGATTTTAACCTCATTTAAAATAAATTAAATGTTTAATCTTATAAACTTGACTTTGTATTATATAAAAAGAGCATGCATTTCCCTTTAATTCTATACCAAATACAACATTTTCTGATTACAAACAACAAAGCTATTGAAGCTTAATCATAACAGGGTAGTGAAAGAGTAATGAGCAAAATGAAGAATTAAATCCAAATAATGAAAAACAATTACGGAGAGAAAGAGTTAAAAAGAAATTAACCAATAAGTCAATTCATTACTGGTAATTACATTATTTTGCTGGATACCGAAAAAGTGAAATAACTTTTGCAGCAGACCGTTTAACCTTTGAAACTGACGAGATGTTCCCTTTAGATATGATTTGTTCTTGTTTTTTTTTTTTTAGGTTTCAAAAAATGTATAATGATGTCTTTTAATCTTGAACATTGACTCGTTCTTAGGAGACCAATCAATAGATTGTCTGACAATTTAGCTGCGGCTATTCGAACAAGTAATCAGAAAGGCTGCTTGGTGCATATTTCTTTTTTTTAATCTAACCAGCTTTAATTGTGCGAATGTGTGGCTGAGAGGCCAGAACCTTCTTGCCTACATTTGACCACCTATCAAGCGTGCTGGAGTTCGAATCCCTATTCGATTAGAGTTGTGTTTGCTAAGCGCCTAAGGGTAACACGGAAACCTCTCAGATGCCTCCTCTTCCCCAATGGTCTACAAATGAGATTGGACCATAGCCTATAAGCATGAGATGCCTACTCTTCCACACTGTTCTACAAATGAGATTGGACCTTAGCCCATAAGCATGAGATGCCAACTCTTTCACACTGGTCTACGAATGAGATTGGACCATACCCCATAACTATGAAAGTTGCGCAGTAACTTCTACTATGCCTACAACTATTGCACTGCAAACAGAGCTTGCAGATTAGAAGTAATTATTATTTTATGCTGCAACGATAGCCTACAAACTTCAACTAAAATACAATCGAGCCAAAGTAAGGCCTGGAGGCTACTAAGGTGGGCGGGCAACAGAATTGTGGCTTCCCTGACACATTGCTGTATCAAACCAGGTATTAGTGATGTGGCCGGCCATTCGCTTTGTTTCCCATCACGGAGATATCTATCTCCAAGATCAAACCCCAGGTGATTGACTGCTTTACGACTAGTTAACCCGTTTTACATTTCTAACAGATTAATTTTTATAGCGGTGATGATTAATATCTAAGCAATTCTTGTTTTCTAGTGTGGATAAATCGCTTTCTTTCTTTCTAATACAATTAGATAAGGGTTGACTTCTGCATTTAACATTGGTTTACAAAATAAAGAAAAGAGGACTATAACTATGCATAATTGTATTAAATTGATATAATTTGTGTTCTGATAGCAAGGAGGTGACGCGGTTGATAGGAGACGATATACGTTGCCAGCTGTGAGGTCAGTTAATGTTTTTTTTTTTTTTGGCTTGTATGTTAGCTTTTGCTTTTGCTCCATCAAGTCGATCGATTGGTATTTAGAAGTGGACAATACTTACGGTCAATGTTTGCTCGGGTTGGGAAGGAGTGGGAAGATAAGATAAGCGTTGAGTAGGTAGGAGAGGGTTCTAGCATTTAGAAGTTAGACAATCATTAGATGTAGAACACAAAAAAAATTTGTTGAATTTATTAATTGAACCAGTGGTACAGTATACAAGACACGTTGGTGAAATGTTGTTTGTTTTTTTGTTGTTTTCTGTCAAAGAGAAATTGTGTGGGAATAAATGTGTTGGATGTGTTGAAGATTTTAGATAATGACATTAAAAGATTATGTGTAGGCAACTACTCGCTGGTTCGTTGCAGTTGTCAAATAAGAAATCCACACTCTCTCTCTCTCTCTTCTTTTAGTATCTCATAGTGTCTTTTGCTCGCACATTCTCTACTCTTTCTCTTTCTCTCTCTCTCACTCTCTCTCTCTTTTTCTCACTCTCTCACTCTCTCTCTCTCACTCCCTCACACACACTCTCTCTCTCTCTCTCACTCTCTCTCTCACTATCTCACTCTCTCTATATATATATATCACTCTCTATCTCACTCTCTCTCTTTCTCACTCACTCTCTCTCTCCCTTTCTCACTCTCTCACTCCCTCACTCTCTCTCTGTCTCACTCCCTCACTCTCTCTCCCTTTCTCACTCTCTCACTCCCTCACTCTCTCTCTGTCTCACTCCCTCACTCTCTCTCCCTTTCTCACTCTCTCACTCCCTCACTCTCTCTCTCTCTTTTCCTTTCTTACTTTCTCTCCCATTCACTATCGCTATCATTTTAATGTTACAGAAGAGAAGTGAATTTACTAAGACAATGCAGCAGAGAAAACTTTTTTCTTTTCCTTTTTTTTTTCTAGTTCCATTTCTATGCATCAAACCCCTTCGTTCTAAATATTTAAAAATCGGTAATAACAATTCAAATAAAATAAATGAAGCAAAAAAAAAATTGTAACACACATTCCATGTTTTGATAACAAGCACACAAAGTTAAGAGACCTACCCAGTCACTAGACAACAAATGGAAAGATGACGTGGCATAGTTCTTCCAGTATTGCGTGGAAGTTTCATTTTCTAAGCAGTTTCATTTTCTGTACTCATAAGCTCTTATCTGGTCTCTTTACATATATGCTACTATAAAAGCCTCCTACTGATTTTAATATGTACTTCCTAATTCTTTGATAAAGTTCGCTGGTAAGTGTTATTATTTTCTATAATAAATCACGAATGACTTCAGAATACAATAGAACTTTTTATTAACAAGAAAGACAACGCTAGTTGGCGTCTTTCTTTGAAGTGTATCTAGCTTGTATAATTTAATTGTGGTTGCTATAGTATTTGTACATGTTTTTTTTGTTTACCCTTCAGACCTTGCGATCTATGGGGCAGATGATGTTAAGGCCATCTGTTTCTTTGACCAACGGTTAACGAGCAGGATGTTATGTGGCCAGCACAATGACCAACCGCCTTTACTTTCCCCAACTAATGTCAGTTACCCATTAAAGTTGGGTGGACTCAGGTGCGCCCTAAAAATCCCGAAATTCAAAATCCCAGTCCTCACTGGGATTCGAACCCAGGACCTCATGTTCAGAAGCCAGGCGCTTAAACATTCGACCACCGCGCCCCCAGTGCATGATTGAAATACTTTTTTTTTTTTCATCTATATTATATTTCTCAAAGAACTAGGTCAGACAACAACGAGTAATCTATTTTTAGCTGCATTAATAATTTTTTAACGCATTCTCTTTACTTATTTTATAATGCGAAAAATTAGAACCATATTTAAAACTCGAATTATTTATATATTTAATAGTCAATGAGAAAAGTTTTTTTAGAGCGTAAATAGTTTATAATTCTTTTTTAAAAATCCATTAACTTGCAAAAGACCTTTAATACGAGTATTTGTGGACAATTGTGGTGGGAAAAAATCATTAGCAAGGTTAGAGAGACAAGTGGAGTTTTATTCTTCGACTTTTTAAAAATTATATTTTATCTTTTCAGTCTGTAGTGTGCTATTGTGTTTGTAATTGAAGATTGTGTTCAACCATATGCCAAAGACTTATTTCCCTTACAGCTTGATGGTTAACAGCGTTATAAATGACTATATTTTGTTAAAAATGTGTTTGATTTCTTTTAAAGCA
>JADKLZ010005243.1:5336654-5353958 GCA_021533235.1 Biomphalaria straminea | reverse complement strand
ATATATATATATATATATATAAATTTTATTTCGAAAACGGCTCTAACGATTTTCTTTAAAATTTCAAGGTATGTGCGTATTAGTGAGAAAAAAATTCTGAACTCATTGGCCACATCGGGAAAAGTCGAGTTCGACCGTTATTTCGATATGAAAATGACTCAATGTTGTAAAATTAATTTTGGTTAGAATAATTTATGAATGACATGGAAAATTTATGAATATAAGTTTTCCATGACGTAAACGTGAAAAACGCTGCTTACGTCACTAGCTTTCCGTAGTACAATGCAAACAAGAACGAGTTTTAAAGAATCAATAGACCTAATTAAACATTTGCGCACCATCTTATTGAAGATTAATTTATTATAGAACTATGGAAGGAAAGTAATGAAATTAAATGTACCGATGTATGATTAGTTATTGCGTTTTAAGTACTTAATAAATTGTTTACACCTAAATTGCGTAGAGCGGTGTAGATACCGTTTACTTTGTTATTTTTTTTGCTGGTGATCTTCAGCTGTCTCGTTCTGAAGCCGCATGCAACCAGGTGCTCTCTTCCATGTCAATTGTCAGCTAAGACAAGTTGGCGCCTAAGCTGGTCTTCTAAGCATTTCGGTGTTACGCCGACCACTTTATTAGCTCACAAAAAAAAAAAAGACCGCCTTTGGCATGCGTTTGTCTGAGATTCTTCTCTCATAAAGGATACTGCTCTGTCAAGCTTAACTGTCGGACTTAAAGAATTCCCTCTATACAAAGGCCCAAAAGAAAATTTGCTGCCGAGGACAGACCCAGACGCGAAAAGAAAATCTTAATCGACCACCGGAGGACAATGGTTATGCTTGCACTGGTGTGGCAAAATATGTAGGTCACATCTGGGGCTGCGTAGCCACGGAAAATACTGCATTTCTCATTAATCTTCGGATTTACTGGTAAAATTATGACCATGTGTTTATGCTTCAGTGTCTAATGTCCCGTACCAAAACAAAGGAAATGGTGATTACACAGCTGCTCTACGCCTTACTTGCTCACACTGAACAAGATATCTAGCTAGCGGTCAACGAGTTTGCATACGCTGCAACCACTTTTGATTTAACTATTAACCTCCGTAAAAAACTTAGGGTTACCGTTAGGGCGTGGTGAAGAAAGGCCCAGGAGATATCTGAATGGAGGGATGTGTAAAAGCAGGCCTTATCCTTCCATGGGCTGTAGCACCAGTAGCAGTAGTATATAACCTTTGTTAGTAGGCTATAAATTATTTGACCCAGCAAGGCTCGGCCACCTGATATTCCTATTTATTATACTCTTAAGCGAACAATTCTTGTTTATATATATCTTCTATTTCAAAAACGGCTCTAACGATTTTCTTTAAAATTTCAACGTATCTGCATGTTAGTGAGAAAAAAAATTCTCAACTCATTGGCCACATCGGGAAAACTCGAGTTCGACCGTTATTTCGATATGAAAATGTCTCAATGTTGTAAAATTAATTTTGGTTAGAATAATTTATGAATGAAAGTTTTCCATGACGTAAACGGGAAAAACGCTGCTTACGTCACTAGGCTTACCGTAGTACACTAAAATATTTCTTTACATACAAGAACGCGTTTAGAGATATGAATGAAGGGATGTGTAAAACTAAAAGCAGACCACGGGCTGCAGCACCACTGGGATGGATGGATGGCAAAAGCCGGTATGAACTTCTTATTGTCCGACAGTCAGGCTGGGCAAGGCATTTATTTAACCGAGCAAGGCTCGGCCACCTGATATTATATATATATAGGAAGCAAATGAAACGCCAGAGTAAGCTACATATGTAACGTTAAAGTTGAATGTGTTTATTCTGTTACAATGAATGGCGAAACCAAAATTGGAGAGCAGGTTTATAACAAAGATTTAGAAGGTAGAGAGATGACCAAGTTATTATGGAATAGTGTTAATCTCATTCTGTAACCAATGTTAAAAGTTCTTACAGAAAGTTAACATTATTAGTCCTTTTTTTTTAACAAAAACATGATCATGTAATAGTGTTTTTTGGAAATGAATGCCTGTGCATTAGCCGTGGTCGGAACGATGTCCTCCATACAGCTAATCTATACAAAGGTATATAATTATGTATAATTTTATGGAACTCTGATCAATGCTTAGTATTGAAAAAAAAACACTGACTAGTCCTTATTGCTATGAATATATGAAATTTAACATGAAAACAAAGCCCCGCAGATTCAAAACGAGATAATAGAGCTATTTGCAATGCAGTTATTTTAAAACGCGGGCACCTTACTTTGCCCCAACGTGGCGCCCGCGTGGAAAGGGCTACCAGAGGAAGTGGCTAGGCTAAAAAGTAACAAAATAACTCCAGTGGGGGTGCCCACGGGTGGACGAGAGTCTACCCCTTTGCACGGTTAGCAGGCGTTGAAAGAAAGCTCTCTCAACCCTGTCACGAATCCATGCGTCGTTCCTCAAGGGAGCGTTACAATAATGGCGTATCCTACACGGTTAGCGTGGTATAACGAAGGAAAATGGCGGCGGCCCCGGGTATTACTTGGCTTTCGGCCATGATTTCTAGTACATGCGTCCGGAGTGCCAGTTGTATTGAAAACAGCAATGTCCTATAGGCATTGATTCCCAGACAGACGTGTGGTCAGACAGTTTTTTGTTTACTGTTTGATATTTGTTCTCGGACGGATTCAGAGCTCGAAGATCCTTCGACTCAGCTCTGAGACTATCCAGCGGTTCTGGCTATCATACAGAGGTCCAATCCGCAACATTTTTCCCTTTTATTGTTGAGAGCATTCAAGACAAATTTAAAGTTGATCAAATTAGCATGATTAAAAAATAACTGTTCTGTGATCTTAATGACGGAATATCCCAAAAATAGCAATTAGAGAATCATTTCTAGTTTCGTTTTTTGTGAGAATTGACAAATGTTCCAACTAATGAATAATCCCAATTTATCTTTAAAACTGCGAGGCTAAAGTTATGATGGTGCTTCCAATATAAGTGGATAGTAGGACCTACAATGGTCTTCATCAAAAGAAGCCGCTCGTGCATTATGTTTATTATGCTAACCACAACTTAAAATTGGTTTTAAATGATTCCGTCAGCTGTGTTCAAGACGTTGCAGATCTCTAGAATGTATTGTTTTTAGCTCACAGCAATCTCAAGATGGGCGCGACTTAAATCCAATAGGAAGTGCAAAGTATATAATATACTCAAATATTTTTGTCCACAATGTGGTCATCAAGGAATGATGTTCTCACAACAATGAGATTAAGATGTTTTGATGTACCAAAGCAGCTTGTGTTTCTCAAATAAAAAAAAACGTATGGAAGCTGCAGCAATTAAAGGAAAATTAGAATTGTAAGCGTAGTCTGCATTGTGAATGTAGTAAAATGAGAAAGGAAATCTACAAAAAGCAGAAAGTATTGGAATGTCTTTTGGTTAACATACCCATACATTCAGATTCCTCAATTGTTCTGTCACACTATACATTTAACTTACTCTGGGTAGGGAGGCCCACCAACATATTCTTGAACCCGGGCCCAAGGATACCTTGTTACGCCACTGGGTCAAGGGTATGATAATGCTGCGGTCATGAAAGGTCAAAATTACGGTGTCCAAAAACGTATTCTAGAAGTCTATCCCAAAGCACTATTCATTGCCTGCTCAAACCATTCTCTTAATTTAGCAGAAATTCGAGCTGCTGAAGCTGAAATCAATTCGGTAACATTTTTTGGTACACTTGGCCGTTTACACGCCTTTTTCTCAACTTCAACACACCGTTGGGAAATCCTTATCAGCATAATCGGAACTAGCCTTAAACGCCTGGGGAGAAGCCATCAAGATGGTTAGGGATACATTTTCTAAAATTATAGAAACTGGAGACATTAACTAGCATTCATCGACTAGATTTGAAGCAGGTGATTTATTAGTTTCTATTCAGTCTTTTAATTTTCCCACCTATCTTGCATTTTGGGCTCCTGTATTAAACTGAAATTAATGATGCGCAAGTCTACCTTCAAAAACAAGGATTGTCTATTCGAGACTGCTCACTCAAACTAAAAACAGAGACATTTTTAATTAAGTAATAATCGAGAGGACATTGCTGAAGCTAGCATTACCTTTGCCGAAAGCGTGTGCTCAGATCTGAGAATCAGTACAGAACCTCAAAAACGTATTGGCAATAAGAAAAAAATGCCTGGTGAGAAAAGTGACAACTTGTCTGTGCTTACAAACAAAGAAGAGCTACGAAGGGAAATTTATTCAGGATTGTTCAAGAAATAATCATTCGATTCGAGTAACTTCATGATGTAGCAGATAGATATGAATTTTTGTCGCCTTCCGAGCTATTAAATCCTCAGGTCGAAATCAATCTCGATAGTACTCCTAGCGACATTGATAAAAACGAATTTCTGCTGGAGCGAAAGAGGCTTCAACGATTTGTCACAGTTTCATCAAAAGCCTCCGAACTTCCAAATCAAGGACCCGTCGAGCTCTTGAATTTTGTAAAAAATATCAGTTAGATGATTCACTCCCGAATAACGTCATCATGATTCTCATATTTTTTAATCTTGCGGTAAGCATCGCTACGTGCAAGTTTTTCCAAACTTAAACTGATCAAGAATTACTTGCGATCAACGATTACAAATTTACGACTCACTAATTTGGACATTTTGTCCATTGAACAAGAGTTGGTGGAAAAAAATTGATTTCGATAAAATTATTGATTCTTTTTACTTTTGCCAGCAAGAAAGCGCGTAAAATTCACTTGTAGTATGTTTATGTAAAAGTGATTTTTTTTTAAATTAACAATATTTGATTAATTAATACATATTATTTTGAACAAAAAAGTAAGCTTTTTGCAACGTTATTATTAATTGTTTTTTTGTTTGTTTGGGGGGGGGGGGGCACCAAGATGAGGTACCGCACCAGGCATCATATACTCTAGCTACGCCACTGAGATGAACAATTCGAACGACATTCACACCCGAAACACATACACAACCAGCGAAACACATACACAACCAGCGCTTTATGAATTTGACTTCTAGATCTATATGCACTTCTCGATGACGACAGCTGATCTTGTAACACTCTGACCAAAAGTGGGATAAAGGAGCTTTTAAATCTTTCTGTTTTAGTCCCAATGGAAAGGTGACGACCACTTCGTTCAGATCTTCAGATGTCAGATAACATTTTATTTTCATATTCTTATATGATTTATGTAAATTTCTTTTAGTTCATATCTCTTTTGCTAATCCTTTTTTTTTTTTTTTTTGGGGGGGGGGGGGAAGAAATGAGTAGTATTCATTTAATTTTCATTTTGTCGAAAAGGAAAAACCTCTTAAATGTACTCCCAGTTACCATGCATAATGTTAGTGGAGAAAATAAAGGGAAATAACTTATTGTAAAACGCACATTTTAGTGCAAACAAAGTTACTTGCCCTTGTTCTTCTTCACCCACCTGACCTACCCTAATTGTCCAAATAAGGCTATTAAAACTTACAAATGTTTTAGGATTTATTATCATTCGCATCATTTGTAAAGAGTCTAACTAGCTTAATAATAAATACTTAACAAGAAAAAAACAAAGCTTATATAAAGTGTACTTCTTTCATTTAGTTTGGACCAGTCAGCGGGTCATATCCAGCTAATTTGTAATATAAAGCAAAAGAGCTTTTACAGATGTGGTGAGTTATATAGGTCCTGCTAAGTGTTCAGAAATAAACCAGCTTTTTTTATGCAATATATGTTTGCGTGCTGATTATGGCTGCCTGGTCGAGCGGTTTGCACGCTGGACTGTCGTTTGGATTTATCGACGGTCCCGGTTCAAAACCCTGCCCCCTCCCATCCCCTGTCGTCCTGCGGGAGATTTGGACTAGGAAGTAACTATCTTCAACTCTGAAGGAACATCCGAAACATGTAATACATTTTACAAACAAACAAACATTATAAATTAATAATAACTAAACAGGCAGTTTTGACAAAAAAAGCTGACTTTAATTTTGTTACTGTTAATACAAATTTTGAACATATTATTTTATATTCATAATTCAGCATATCAAAAAAAAAAAGGAATTTAATGGTGCATAGTGTAACAGCAGCATTAAAAAAAAAGGATGATGTATATTTTAACAGTCAACAGAATGATAAAACAAAATAAATAAGATACTATGTACACAGATGTTTATCTTAACTTATATAACATAGACGTTATTCAAAAAAGAAGATGATTACCTCCTACGTGCCATGCAAACTATAAATGTATACATACAGCAATCATAACATTTTAAACAAATTTTAAAATATTTTATGAAAGCAAGCTATGTAAAAAAAATTACAAAATTTATTGTTTCAGCTAATTAGAAATAAAAAATGTACAAGATGGCAAAAAAAAAAAAGAACTATAATAATTCTATTTAAAATATCTTTTTAAAATATTACTATTATAATTAAAATAACAGTAAAACACAGCCATATATTATCACACATTTTCCTAGCAGTCTTAATTGAAAAAAAATTTTTTAATAAAAACATAACATTCTGCTCTTTTGCATTCAGAAAGCTAAAATATATCAGCAAAATATTTTTCTTTTTTTTTTTCAAAACATATTGCATAGTAATTGTCGATAATTATTGAAATTTCTGGGAGTCTGTTTGGAAAAACTGTTAACCGTCTAAATGAGGTTTAAGCTTGAGAACCTTGATAAAAAAGTAGGATCCTTAACCTTCGTATCTTCATCTTCGTATCTTCATTACAAAACCAATAGTGTATATATATATATATATATTACATAATTGTGTGTAGATCAGTTCAAAACATAATTTAATTACTTTCAATATATATATAGTTCAAACTAATCTCAAATAATCAAGTTGAGATTGGTGAAATCTTAAATAAAACAAAATACAATATACATTAACTTGACATAATTGGTGCGTTTGGTAAAGCAAATATTAAGCAATATCACAATATCAATTGCCAGTACATTCAATATTGGTTCATATTGACATAAATGAGAAGACACAAGGATAATTTACATTGGTCGTAATGATGATGTAGTAAATTATTGGAAGGTGTGGGGGGGGGGGGGAAATTAAAAAATTGTTTTACATGTAACAATGGACATATACATTTCAAATGTTGTCATAAAAGTTCATTTCAGCATTTCTAGCTATTTCAAATACATGGATTTTTAAATATATAAATATATTCACTAATCATCGGATTCGAAGACAAGCCTATTATTATTATTATTATATATATACATTTATATATTTATATATATGTATGTATGTAGATTTCTTCAAAATATACATCAATTTTAAAATTACTTTTATTTAATTTCAATTAATAAATTATGTATTCTTTATAATTAATAGTAGATGTTGCCACAATTAGCTAGTTTCTCTGTAAAAGAAGTTCCTCTACTGAGTCTACTTTAATATATAGAGTCAAAAAAAAATTTACAAGCAAGAAAACAAGCAACAAAAATAACAAAAAATAGCTTAGTCAGTTAACTTTTTTCCTTATAGTGAGTCAAAAATTTACAAGAAAGAAAAAACTTAACAATTGTTTAATAATGCTGGTTCTGTCATATCGTAAGACATGATTCACTATCAAAATGGACCACCTGTCTCTTGATATTATGCTAAGTGTTGACATTGTTGATATGAGTAGCTTGAATGATTCCTCTTCACTAAGGTAGTGAATGTTGGAATGTTATGTGTCATGATGTGTGTTCAAATGTGTAAATAAATTCACTCATGAATCTGGCATCATAAGTGTTGGTGTTGTTTAAGGTTTTCATAAAACAGAAAGTCAACTTACAAAGATTACATTTATCAAAATATATTAATTGTGATATGAATAAAAGGAGCCTATAAACTAATGCAATTCAGTTCACTTTCAATTTCAAAAGTACAATACATAAACAAATTTAGGATAACAATGTAAATTTGACCAATGAAAATTAATTTAATTTTCCACAGAATAAAAAAGATGAATATTAATTATAAATTATCAATTGCATGAACTGTGTCATGTACATTAAAAAGAAACAAAGAGGAGATGGATGATTTGAATTTTCAATTTTTCCTTGAAGCAGAAAATATCTTGGTTTTCTAAAAATTAAGTATTAATTAATGCAATTAACATCAAGAATGTCAATGTGTTTAATAAATTAAAATAATAATAGTTTTACTGTATTATGTTATTTATTGTCATTAATAGTGATAAAAAGGATTAAAAGGATTTTAAAAGTAAAAAAAAATTGATTAACCCTTATTTTTCTAATTAATTCTTAGTAGATCTAGTTGTCTGTCAAGGGAATCTCCACCAGAAATCATTGGGTCAGGGGGTATATCGCTTCCAATTGAAAGTCTCTTAAGGTCATTGGCTGCTTTCACATGACGGATTTTAATGACGACCAGGACTGTACTTAGTGGACTAGGCTGATCTAACCGACAATGATGTCCAATGGTCAATAAAACATAATCTTTGGGGCACGGAATAGATCTGTCATTTAAATGTTGTTCTAACTCCTCTAAAAAATTCAAATAATCAAAGACTTTGATAACAATGGCTGGATCAGAAGAGTTCTGCTTGCGTTTGATTTCATTGCACCATTTCTTTTCATCGGTAGCAAAAATTTTTACTTTACTTTTACGCTCTACTAATATATTGTGATCAATATAATGAATGTTAACGCCACGAGTAAAGTTTTTTAGCACTTCACTTATTTTATCTCTGTTAGCCTTTGGTAAATCTGTCACTGCCTCCAAGCTAGGTAAAGGAATTAGAAATTCATCAGGATGATACATATTACTTTGCAAACTTGTATCAGCGACTAACTCTGAAAATATTTTAAGATGAGGACATTGAGCTTCAATAGACAAACTCATAACTGGTCTTTGAGGAATATCATAAAGTACCTCAATAATCATAATTTGCTTTTCATCTTCCTGTACCACAGGAAGTATTTGTGCCATATTTTCCAATTGGTTATTTTCTATCGCTGCTTGGCATCTGTTGATGGGGTCAACAGATGGCACATTAACATTAGACTCTGCATGAAAATATGTAGAAATGTTTGTGGTGATTTCTCTTGATAAAGGCTCATGTGTGTTAAAACAACTTACATTGTTAACACATGTGTTAAAATCCCTGTTATTATTAAGCAGTGGTACATGTGTATTGGAGAAAAGTTCAGAATTACCAACAAGTTCTGTTTCACTGTACGAGTCATTGCTCAAGGAAGACATTTCAGTGTCAAGAACTACAGTGGGGAAAATGTTGCTGTCTGAATGAAAGTAATCAACTTCCGACATGGCTGATGAAGAAACGGATGAAGCAAAAGCATAGTCCATGTCTGACAGACTAGTCCCACTACACGAGGACAAGGTAGAGTCAGTTCTAGCAGGATGTTGTTGTTTAAACTGGCAGACCATATACGAGTCAGTGTCCTTATCTTTGATTCTTTCAATGTCAGGGCATTTGTTAATCGCACATCGAAGGTTGGTCTTCCACTTCGGGAGTTGTTCCTCTTGACCTTGCCTGTATCCATATTTGTGCTGGGCCCATTCAATAAGCAATTTTGAATCATCGCCACATGGTAGCCATTGTCTTTTCTTTTGATTCGACCAAGGCACCTTGAAAACTTGTTCTGATTCATTTATCCATGTCAAGCTTTCAAATTTTCTGTCCTGAAGCAGTTTTCTAAACCAGGCTGATAGATTTAAGTTGGCATCTTCTCCCATTTCCTGTAAATACAAAAATAATAAGTAAATGTTGGTGCCCCCCAAAAATTATCTTAAATAAGGAGGTGCTGTGGCTAAGCAGTAAAGCTCTTGGCTTCTGAACTGGAGATCCTGGGTATGAATCCTGCGATTTTTAATTTCAGGACCTTTGGGCACTTCTGTGTCCACCATATTCTAAAAAGTATCTAACAACAGTTGGGGAAAAGTAAAGGTGGTTGATCATCGTGCTGGACACATGTCACTCTATTTAATTGATGGCTACAGAAACAGATGACCTATACATCATCTGCCCTATAGATTGCAAGCTTTGAAATGGGAACTTTACATTTTAACTTATATATCTAATATATATTGCTTACTGAACTAATGCAATTTGGTAAAAAATTAATTTATGTAAATTAGAAATAATAGTGGTCCTAAGACTGTTCTTAACTGACTTAACTGTTACTGGTACTGATTTAGAACTATTTATTCTTACAGTTTGTTCTCTCCCTATCAGAAAATCCTGAATCCATTAATGTAATGAACCAGCAATGCCAAAATATTTTTTAAAGCAAACTACGGTGGTGAACTTTATCAAAAGCCATATAAAAATCTATAAAAAAAAAAAGCATCTTTTTGTTCATTATCATCTAAGCCTTTTGAAAAATCATCAATTAGTCCTATTAGTTGTATTTCACATTATCTATATTTCCTAAACACATATATTATGTTGGTATGGTCAGTATGGAGTAAGGACATATATATTATGTTTGTCTAAGAGGTTTATGGTGTTGCTACATCTTATGTGTTCTAGGATTTTACATGTCATGGTCTGTAGTTTCCTGAGTCAGATTTTTCTCCTTTTTAAAAAGGGGGATGACATTATAGCTACTCAGCCCTGGTTAGGAGATGCCTGAGAAAGGATTACATTGTTTATGAATTCACCTTGTATATGTCAGCTCACTTTTTGAATTAGGTGTTAAATTTTAATATACTTTTTAAAAACTCTTTAGCCTTTGTTTCTTTACATTTTTAAAAGGTTTTCATTCTGTTTACAAAGTTTCTTTAACTTATTATAAAACCAGCATTTTTTAAATTTTATATTTACTTTAGATTTTAATAACAATGTAACTCACTCTGTAGTCAATAGTTACATTTATAGTGTTAATTTTCTGAAGTCTGAATTACTCTGTTACTGTTACTTGTTGTTTGTAATGGTAATAGTTAGGCCTATAACTATAAGACACTGACTATAGACTAGACACTACACCAGGGGCGTAGCTATAGGAATTTTCCATCATTTGGGGGCCCGTAAGGGCTTGACCTCTTTGAGGCCCTTGCAATTTGCGTAATAATTAATTTTTAATGTAAAAAAACACTAATTTTATTGCCCCCCTCAAGTGGGGGGCCGAGGGGATATTCAAATTCTCCCCCTCCTCCCCCCCCCCAGCTACGCCATTGCACTACGACTATACAATATATATAGACTATAGTAGTCTAATATACGTCCATACTAATGAGACTTTGTAATTAATAATTGTAATAGAATAGTGTGACTGTGACTATACTCTCTAGTACTATATTATATATATATAATAGATCTACATATAGTATTAAATTAAGTATTAAAATTAAATAGTAAGTATACTAAGTATAGTAAACTATAGTTATACTATAAACTATACTACTATAGTCTATACTATAGTATAGACTAGATCTATATATTAATATATATAATTAATTAAAGTAGTTAAAGTTATAGATTCTAGAAATCTAGTAGGCCTATAAGTTATAGTTATAGATCTATCATCTGATCTGTCTATATATTTATATTATATTATATATATTATAAGTCACTAGATCTAAATCACTAAAATTAAGTTATGTCTAATAATAATTAATATTAAATTAGTTAGTAGTAATAGTAGAATTACTAGATCTATATAATTTAGTATATGATATTATAGTCTAAATCTATAATCTAACAGTAACACTCACAAAAATTTCTTCACGTTTTCTGTAGTCTTGGGTGTTTGCAGTGTTCAAAAAATTAAATTAAATTAATCAAAAAAAGTTATTTAATCTAGACATCTAGATCTAGATCTAGATTATATTCTGAAACCAGAATTCTGTGGATTTTGATCTCGGGAAAAATTCAGCATATATTTTTAGTTTTCTGTAGAGGGTAGATCACTCTAGTTGTTTTCAAATTCTATTTAAAACCTTCGGAAATCTCCGCATTTTATTATTGTTTGTTTTGTTTATTGACTACACTGCGGGGGTGGACTGTAGTTAGCACCCGTTGACACCACGTCGCCAAATACGATTGGTGGGGGGGGGGGGGGGGGGGGGGGGGTTACCAAGTGTGAGCAAATATTTTTTCGTGAAGTCAAACAACTTTTTATAAAGAGTTGACTGTAATTAGATTATCATAGGAATGGAGAGAAGGCCGTATCATGGTCTATAATAGTGCCGCTCCAAAATGCACTGGCGGATCAAAAAAGGGGTCGGGCAATCACACGGCCGACCCAATCAAGGGGGAGGAGGAAGACGAATTTTAGTAAAAAAAAAAATAACACAATATACGAATACTTATGTTAATAATATATTATTGCAACATATTTCAACTTATGTTTAGATTATATTAATTCCGCCCCCCCCCCCCAAACTTACCATAAACTTCCGAGCAGGGGAGGTCCAATTGATTTGTAAAAATCACAGATATTTAACACAATCAATTAAATATCTATATGATTACAACTTATTACTGTAACCGATCTTTCTATTATATCATTCCACTGTTGGCCGATATAGTCGATGACAATATACCAATTAATGCAAAAATTAATCAATTATTAGTAAAACAAATTGATTAATTTTGTTTTACATGACAAAAAGGGAAATAATACCTGCCGTTTTGCTACAACTGACAGTAGTAAGCGGTTCTCTCCCTTGGATAAGCTTTGTTCTTATTGTTTTTATTTTATTTTGCTTGTTAGAAAGATTAGTGGCGACCTACTAGTTAGTTATTCGGTTTTCCAGTAGTTTGTTGAATCAGAGAGCTCCTGTATGCTGATGATGCAGCTATTGTGGCTGATTAGTGGCGACCTACTAGTTATTTATTCGGTTTTCCAGTAGTTTGTTGAATCAGAGAGCTCCTGTATGCTGATGATGCAACTATTGTGGCTGATTCTGATATCCAGCTACAGTCCCTAGTTGACAGATTATCTGCTGCTTGGCATAAGTTTGGTTTAAAGACAAGACAAAGATACTTGTCCAAAACACAAATGCTGCACCTCAAGTAAGCATTAATTGCCAACCACTAGAGATTGTTACCTTGGCTCCATCATATCCAACAACACTCTACTGGATAACGACATTAACAAATTGATAGCTAAGGCAATGGCCACAATGTCACGGTTACAGAAAAGAGTCTGAGACAACATATTGCTGACTAACAGTACTAAAGCCATAGTCTACCGGACCTGTGTGTTGAGCACCTTGCTATACGGAAGTGAAACATTGTCAACCTACTCATGGCAGGAAAAAAAGCTGAATGTCTTTTACCTCCGATGCCTAATGCGGATCTTTAAAATAAGGTGGCAAGATAAGATAACCAACGAGGAAGTGCTACGAAGAGCAGGTTGCCAGGACATCCGCTCTGTTATCAGCAGTAGAAGCCGTGGCTGGCTTGGCCACGTTTGTAGAATGCCAGTAGGTCGACTTTCAAAGGACATTCTGTATGGCGATCTAATAGAAGGAAGAAGAGCCACTGGTCGCCCACCTTTACGTTAAACGGATTTATGCAAACGGTACATAAAGCTCTTCAAGATCGACACTAGCAGCTGGGAAGAGGTGGCACTGGATTTATTTTGTTTATCCCACATTATCCCACATGGAGAGATAGAATAAAGTAGGGGTCTTGGATTGCAGATGCAGGGTGAAAATGCAACGGCGCCTGGTGATTACATATACCCAACCTGCGATCGCAGCTGTGTATCAAGGATTGGCCTCTTGAGTCACACAAAAGCTTGCAAGGGGAAAAGATCGTCTCTCGAGACGTAAAATGCCACAGAGTTTGTTGAATACCTATTCAGGTCTAGGAAATCACTAGGACCCAGTGAAACACAGTTTAGGAAACGCTGGTTTAGAAGATTCATCATTGAATTAACATGTAGGGTAGAAGTACATTAACTAAGAAGTGCACTTACGTTTTTCTAGTGTAATCATGAAGATAGTTAGAAGGATGTTTTTTTGTGTTTTTTTTTTTGGTTCAATAGGTTGATGGCAATCTGATGAAATTACGATTGCGATAGGGGTCTGTGTGTAGTTCAATGGAATAAAGGTGTCAATGTTGAAGAAAGGGAGAGACAAACTAGGGACGTGTTGACAGCAAGGCGTTTATTTTTGTGAGTTGAATTATTATTTCCCTTGTGTTTTACATCTTATCTTATCTTATATGATACAGACGTTACTTCAAAAAAGAAGAAGATTACGTCTTACGCGTCATGCATTCAGCTGAATCTGTGTATATTGCTAATAAAATTTATATTGATCTAGAATTATAGAATTTAAATTAATTTTATTTAAAGTTAATATAATAAGCCCACATACTAGCAGTTTTAAGGTACTAACCAACGACTAGGCATTAACAAACATCAACATTTACTACTTAGTTCAGTGATGCCCAAAATACGGCCCGCGGACCAGATCCGGCCCGCGACGCGGCTCCATACGCCCGCCGAACGGTCTGCACAAAGTGTTGAAAATCCCCTCCCTAAAATAATGATTTAAAAATATGTATCTGTACCTACGTTAGGTCCTCACCTTTTCTCTGATGGATCTGTATCATGACTTTTAACATGTGTACGTTTATGAAATGGGAAAGCCGAAGAAACTACAAGTGGACTTGGAATGTAGAATCTAACAGGAAAAGTGAACGTATCTTTACTTGTGTGTGCGTGGAAAATGAAAATAATCCAAAATATTAGATAAATATTTTGATTTGTAAAGAAATTGTGCGGGTTAAAAAAAAACAACAACATAGGCCTATAAATGGCATTCTAAAACAAATACGACGCCACTCTTACTTTAAGCCACGAATAAAAGATTGTTAAACTACGCAAAGAAACTGGAAGGTCGATTTGAATATTTCCCAAAAAGAGACTAGAAAATGAGTGGTAAAATAGCTATAATGATAATTGATATTCACATTGTAAGTAGAGACCAAAAGGCATTTTCCGACGCGTAAAAACAAAGACCGACTTCAAATATCCATTAAGAGATACATGGGATTAAAATAAAATTGTTTCAGGTAAATTTCAGTTCTTTTTCCTTATTTTTTGCTACCTTTTTTTTTTTGTCCCCGTGGCCCGCGAATCGAGTGTCGAAAAAAAAAAGACCCGCCGGTCGAATTAGGTTGGGCATCACTGACTTAGTTAATCAAATCTGTGAACTACTTTACAAATACCTTACTAATGACTTCTGAATAACGTGTAAACCAGGGGGTATCAACCTTTTTTTGTCCTACCGCCCCTTTTCTTTATTTTTTTTTTTTTCTTAAAGAAAAATCCGTCAGCGCCCCCTCTAAGAAAAATATTTATAAAGAAGCGTGAGAAGGCAAGCAGGATTAATACAATATTACACACAGAAATTAAACTCCTTGTAATGACTTTCTATCAAATCCATTTAATATGGGATGGCTGCCTGGTCGTGCGTTTGCGTGCTGGACTGTCGTTCAGATTTATCGACGGTCCAGGGTTTAAACCCTGCCCGCTCCCATCCCACGTCGTCCTGCTGGAGGTTTGGACAAGGAAGTAGTTATCTTCAACTCTGAAGGAACACCCGAAACATGTAAAACAAACAAAGAATCAAACAATGTTATCTATAAGTTATTGAATATTATGGCCTACTATTATTAGGTTTATTGTAAATTTGATTTTTTTGAAAATATAATTATTATCAAAATTCACTAAAAAATGAAATTAAGCTAATTGTGCCTCCTGCAGTCTGATAATATTAGAAATGTCTTGCTCTAAATTAGCCAAAGTAAGGCGAAAGTCTTTTCCTGGCTATATCCAGTCTATTTCTTTGCTTATTCGTTAAGTTTGTTACGCACTACATCTAGATGTAGACTGATGGAGAAGTTAAAAGCTTTTTCAACCACAGTTTTAGAATTTTACAGTAATATAAAAGCGCAACCTTATCTCTGTTGTGCCTCCTATGTTAACATTCTTTTTACTAAAGACATAATTTTGTATATCTATTTTTTTTCTTACAATTCAATTTGAACATCAGTAACAGATGCTTGAAAATTGTCATTTATATCTAAATTTTTTTAGTTACATCCTAGAAGAGAGTCGTCATTTTTTCATAGATCATTGTTTGGTGAATAGCATAGGCATCGATGTCCTTGTGCAGTAGTTCATGTGTCAACAAACAAGCTATGTGACAAAGAAAAAACCTTTAAAATAGATTAATAAATAATAAAAAAGAAAAAATCATGTTTTTTCCTTGCAGTCGAAGATTTTTTTTTTACTCATTTGCTAAAATTGCTTTAGATGCCAACCATGTAAAATAAATCTTTTCTTTCTACCTTGCTATATATTATCGCCCACCGATGAATCTTCCAGTTTAAAAAAATTCCAAAATCGTATTAAGGAGCTTAACAATACAATCATTTTTCGAAATCCAGCGAACCTCAGTTTACTATCACGAGTATCAGAGTTTAACGTGTTGCTCATCATTTGTTTCACACAACTTATGAAAGATGCACTCAATTTCTGCATGTGTTTGTATGTTGTTCATAATTTTTATAATTAGATTCAAATAGGAATGGAATTATAGGCTAAATTTTTAACAAGATGTTGCTTGTGTATCACAACTTACAAGGTCAATAGTGGATAGTTCTGGATTTTCATTATTCTATATTACTTGTAATTTATGTGAAGCCTTTGTAACTTCCAACCACTGATTGCTCCCCAAATGTACTCATATGCAGAGGCGTCACTAGGCAGGTGCGGGGGGTGCGGTCCGCACCGGGTGACACCAGATAGGGGGTGACACCCAAGTGTAAAAAGGCACTTTAAAAATAATTTAAAAATACCAACTTTAAAATGTGACAGAAGCAAAATCATAAAGCTTAGAAATTGTTGAATAAAATTATTCTAAATGGGAAAACATCAATAGCAAGATTTTCTTCTCTGATAAATAGTGGACATGTCCACAGCGAGAAACTCGAGAGAAGGACATTTATCAGGCTTTCAAATTAGGAACATTTTTGGAGCAGGACTTTAGCTTTCAAAAATTGACAAGGACCTCATTGCTATGATTGACGTTTAGATGGGAAAACAGATGAACATCTTGCATTATAGATTGCTTACTATCGCATTGTTTCTAGCAAAGAAAAAGTTGGTTTATGGTGGCGAACTGAAAAAGACTTTTCATTGAATAATGAATTTTTTTTTTCTAGGGATTATGGAAATGTTATCCAAATATGAGCCAGTGTGGAAATAATAATTTATACGATCGCAAGTCAGCGATGAAAAAAAAAGTTACTTTCCAGGC
>JADKLZ010005243.1:5315798-5331654 GCA_021533235.1 Biomphalaria straminea | reverse complement strand
GAAGAATAGTGTGTTTCTTCGTCGTTCTGAATATTCGAAGTATATGTGGCCGTATGTGTTGGTGGCTGGCGAGTAACGAAATTTACTAAAGCCTTACTTTGTGTTCACAGGTACTCTTACAAGTAGATCTAAACTTTCGTGACTAAACATTGAGTCATAGTCGACAGTTAATTAGTAGACATAAAGATATTGTTATTACTCTGCCTTGCACACCGTCATCCAAGTTAGTGCAGAAGTTGTGTTCTAGCTCGTGTACTGTTAGAAACTCAAAACGCTAGACTACAGTTCTACCTATGTCAGAAGGCTTGACAAAAGCTATGTAAAGGCAGACTGTTATGATTTGCCTTAGTGATGTCCTGTAAATAAGCACATGTCCTCGTTGAGTTACCTTCATTCAATTATAAAATATAATCCAAATCTAGCCGTTTTTGCCTTAACATGTTTTTTTTGTCCTGTGAGAGACAAACAATTGGAGGTGGCTGCCTTGTTTACTAATGCCTAAGGCTGGCTCTGTCACAATTATTAATTTGCTTTTACTTTCAACCTATATTGGGTAGGTTACCTCATTCTGTGTCTTTTATCTTATCTTATAAAATACAGACCTCACTTCAAAATGATTATTACGTTCTAGGTCTATCTAGTCATGCATGTTAACCAATGACTTAAATTCTTCCAAATCATTGGTTTTCCTGGATGGCTCAGGCATCCCATTCCTTGCTCTAATGGCACTAGGGAAAAAGAACATTTGCACAAATTTGTCCTTGCATATGGAACGAGAAATATGCCTTTATCTTTGTGTCTTTCTGCGTATTCTATCAGCTTTTGTCTTTGAAGATTATGGTTCAGTGTTGTATCATTGATCTCCCCTGCCACTCAGTGCTGATTAGGTAACTTCAAGTACTTGTTTCTAGACTAAGAAATTGAGGCTGTGTTATTATTTAATTAAACGCAGCGTGCGTTGAACGAAATAGTAGTAATATCTTTATGAAGAAGAGAGAGTTCGTAACTGAATTTTGACATGTATAATAATTTTTTGTTGTTATTGCTGTGTATTTTAAAAAGGTTTTTAAATTAAATGTTCTAACTAAATTAAAGGGCCTAACATTTTTTTTTAAAAACTAAAGTATACAAGAAATCAAAACAGAACCTTACCCTGGGACTTATTTCTTTAGTCACAAGGTTTCCTGATCCTCACACGCCGTCTACGAACATGTGCTATCTAATAGTCTTGTAAATATCTGCACGTTGTGTGATTCTATTATTATAATTACTGTCTAGCTTTTTTTTATTACCTCAACACTACATGTCACAGCGGATCAAGCCTGTCTAAAAATAAATATAACATAATAATCGGAAATTCCTGGGCCGTTGTTTTATTAAGGTAATAGCCCAAGGTACGATTTGATCAATTTAGTTATTTAGACTTTCTAGAGGTTTCTTTTCACTAAGTCATATGTTGGATAAACCCAGCTTTAAAATATACAACAACTAAAAAATCCCCAGCCCTAGAAGACATGTAAAAATCTGTGACGCTTTAATACATTAGCACGTCAGAATTATAAGCCATTATCTAATATGACGAAGTGTTAGTCAGAGGCGTAACCAAATTTCTAGTAGTTACATATCGGATTACAATAGATCATGCACATTAATATCTTGTGTGGTATCAATTTGAACGCTAAACATAGCGCCTCCTCTAATCTCTTCCACCAGCATGTCGGTGTGTATAAATGCTAGCAATATCTTTGGCATTGACAATGATTTTTAAAACATATGATTCCGTGCAGGCTGCATGGAGTGCACTTCCTTCATGTTCTGATATTCTTTGATAAATATTCTTGGACATCATGATGTTGTATCCACTAATGAACGTTGATTGATCTGAAGCTTAGCTAAACGATAGACAAAATGAATAAAACAACTTTTGAGTGTTTTTGTCGTAAGTCAACCATTGGCTAGGCTTATTGATTCTGAAATAAACGTCCTATCATATAATCAACGGTAATTTCATATAAAATTTAAAATATAAGAACTTTCTTTTGGCAGTTAGCAGCCGCCGGCCCACCGGGGAATTTCCCGGTGTCTCGGCGGCCCAGTCCAAGCCTGGTGGCGTCTATATTGGGTGCGGGGGGTTGCGGTCCGCAGAGGGTGACGGCCATTTGCCGGTGACACTCAAGTGGGAAAAATATAGGCCTATCTTAGAAACGTGGAAATGTAAGTTGAATAAATAAAATCTCAAGATATATAAGCAAACATATTAGTATTACTCTACTATAGCAGTGATGCTCAACCTCATTCGATCGGCGGGCCATTTTAATTGTTGACAGTCGTGTCGCGGGCCACATAAATATAAAATAAAATAAAAATAGGAAATAGACATTAAACCATTTTATAAGAAACTATTGAATCTATTACTTACATTGATTCATGAAAGTTTATCATAAACCAGCTTTTAAATATCTAGCTACATAGATGAGACGCCCAGTTGGAGCCTGAATCTAGAATTCTAGATGTTCGTCCGTAAGACGATTACGTAAAATGTGTTTTAGCTGATTCATCACTGAAAAGGTTTGTTGTCACAAATAAGTAATTATTGTTATCATCGTTAACGCTTGTTTTCGGAGATTTAGAAAGTTTCTACAAGCAACTCAGCGTAGAAATCCATTATCTGAATCACTGGAAATTTGTCAAGCAGGGATGTTTAGCTTCGTAAGTCAACCAGAACCAGTTCTAGCTCTGTCTGGGCCCTTGAAACATTGGCGCAGACGGATTTTTGAAACCACGAACTTTGTTCAATCTGAACACGATCATCATCAAATAGTTCAGACTGACACCTTGCCACATAGATTTTGTTGGTGAATGAAGTCACAGAGGCTCGGTTCCATTTGACTAAACAACTTTTCTAATAACTCTTGCTGTCAACCATACTTGTGGCACCTTCAGTAGTCACTCCAACTTATTTCTCCCAAGCAAGAGAAAGATCCGCTGTAACGATTGAAACATCTTTAAAAGAACTTTGAACTTTGCGAGTGGTGGTCCAACGCATACCCCTATTAACTACTAACTTCTTTGATTTCAAAATTGTTGCATTTACCGCTAATTAATACCAAGATTTTGAGCGGTATCAGATAAGTTTGTACATTCGTCGGCGGCAAAAGAAGAAATTTCGAAATCTTGTTTGTCTGTTAAATTTGAATGTATGGAGATATCTACGCAAATCTTTATCTCGCCTTGTATTGTCAAAAGAAAGGTTGACAATGTCAACAGGAATATTCTTTTCAGAACACAGTTCTTCCCTCTGTGCTAGAAAACACTTTTTATGCATTTGCCGCCTGAAATGGTTCTTTTTGGTAGATATTCTCATCGACTCTCCTTTCTAGGGGAAATCTAGCAAACCAAAAATCCCGACTCATTTATGTGTTTGATTTCATAAAGCTGTTAATGTCTTTCAAAAGAGACACTCTATATTAATAAAACAAAATATGGTTGCTTATTATCAATACCAATCCATTCACCCTAACGTAGAGAAAAATTCTTTTTTTTTTCAAACTTATTTTTATGAGAGTGGATTTTCTACACTTTTGCCAACGCTTCGGCGGGCCGGATAGAGCACCGTCGCGGGCCGGATCTGGCCCGCGGGCCGTAGTTTGGGCATCACTGTACTATAGTATTAGTCTACTATCTCCTCCAGATCTATATATTTTATTTAAAGCCCTAATTCACTCTTATTATTATTTTGTTTGTTGGTAGAAATGTCCTATCGTTAAATGCTTACAAGAGGAATACAAAGGGGGTCTTTCTTTTTTAAAAATCAGTTACATTTACAAAATGCTCAAAATGAGACAAATTAGTCAATCTTTCGTGACAGTTATGAGACAGACTCAGTGACGAAATATGCTTTAATTTTTTATTTTTTTTTGCAAAGCTTATATTGACTCTGTCTATTGGTCTGGTAAAATGTTTTTTCTACGTTATTTTTACCATACTCAATATCGGATCAAGCTGTAACTTTGCACATTTATTTCTGTCACCTGGCGACAAGAATCAATAAACAAAAATATTAACCACTTAGTTAATAAACTATTGGGAATTAGTTAAATTTGGTTGGTTGGCTGCCTGGTCGAGCGGTTTGCACGCTGGACTGTCGTTTGGATTTATCGATTGTCCCGGGTTCAAACCCTGCCCGCTCCCATCCCCCGTCGTCCAGCGGGAGGTTTTGACTAGGAAGTAACTGTCTTCAACTCTAAAGGAACATCCGAAACATGTAAAACATTTTACAAAACAAACACTTACCTCGAACAAGGGACAGAAATTGTACTTGAATGGTGTGACGGTATAGCATGAATTACTCCCCTTTATACTGTATAGAGCAAAAAGTTTAAAACTTAACTATAAGGTAATATAAAACCTTTTTGTTTTCATAAGCACCATCCTGGCATAGTGGTTAGTGTGTTGGCTTGAGGTGGCTGAGGATGCTTTAACCCTCAAGTTCCAATTCAGGTCGTTCAACTTTTGTATGTAAAGGCATTTGGAAACGATCCTCCAGCTAACCCTTTAAATCTCCACCCACCCCTTTCCAACTGGTCCAGACAAATGATAGGATCGTAGCGTACATTGAGAAAACTAAAAGCATGAAACAAAAACTATTGTAAAAATATTTTTCATCACACATATTTATTATTGTTAGACTAAATCTATTACAATTTTAATTACATGACTCACAGACAGATCTAAACAAATTAATACAACTACACTGACTCAGGGGCGTGGCTAGAAATTTTCCATCGTTTGGGGGCCCGGGGGGATTGACCTCTATGGTGGTCCCTACATATTGCGTAATACTTAACTTTTAATGTATAAAACGCTAATTTGGGGGCCCACTTCAAGTGGTGGCCAGGGGGATTTTAAAATTCTTCCCCCTCCCCCCCCCCCATAGCTACGTCACTTCACTGAGTTATAAGCTTAGTTTTTTTAACGTGTCTTCTATGTTATAATTTTTTTATATCAGTGATGCCCAACCTAATTCAGCCTGCGGGCCATTTTAATTTCGACACTCGTGTCGCGGGCCACATGAACGAAATGGTACAAAAACGAATAGAAATTGACTTGAATTTGAAACTATTTGATTTGAAACCCTTGGATCTAGTACTTTCATTAATGAATTGGATACTTGAAGCTTATTTTTTTTTTCTTCACGCGCCGGAAGATGGCTTAATATTTGTCCTTAAAATATAACTCATTTTCTCTTTTCCCATCAATCCTCCAATCTGTAGGCGTACTAAAACGATATTTTATTCGAAGCTTAACATAAAAAAAAATGTCGCCATATGTGTTTTATAATGCCGTTTACATTTTGTTTTCTTAAAATAGTCGCACTTTCTTTACAAATCAAATATATTGGCTTATTATCATGTTGCATTAAACTTAAAGATCCGTTCACTTTTTCTGGTAGATTCTACATTCAGAGTCCCATTTAATGAGTGTACACAAATTAAAGGTCATAAAATCAATTAATTAAAGAAACATTATTGCGCCCTAACGTAAATAAAGATACATTTGTCAACATTTTTTTTTTGGATTAGGGATTTTCTATACTTTGTGTCAACATTCCGGCGGGCCGGATGGAATCACGTCGTGGGCCGGATCTGGCTCGCGGGCCGTATTTTGGGCACCGCTGGTTTATATGGTATAAAATTTTCAAATACATAAATATTTATGAACTCTGCTACCAGTTTCAAATACAATAATAATTTCCCCTAGTGAGAAGAGAAAATAACTCTCCCTCTAAGGAGGCGTATATAATGCAGTAAGCATTCATCATATCCTCAATAGGACTTAAAAATAAAAACAAATAAAAGTACAATTTATATTTGAAGGGAACAAACACTTGCGTCCGCAGTTCGTTCTTATATAATGTCATAGATGGAAATATTTGAAGCGTTCTAAAAGCTAATGAGTTATATTACTGTGGAAATTTTTTTTTTTTAATTCGTTCATTGTTATTGTTTTAATGAGCAGGCATGCTTTTTCCTGTGTTATCTGTT
Organism: Biomphalaria straminea; assembly: GCA_021533235.1. Lineage (NCBI taxonomy): Eukaryota > Metazoa > Mollusca > Gastropoda > Planorbidae > Biomphalaria > Biomphalaria straminea. The sequence continues at coordinate 5,325,610 of JADKLZ010005243.1, read as the reverse complement.
GGGCATAGTGCGCCACTTGAAATCAGTGCTCTACTGTTAGCTCGTATGTCATAAGATGGCCACCTCTGATCTAACTATGAGACTCTTCGTAATTGTTCTCTTTATCATTTTATTTCTGGGAGAAGATGTGTTCAGTAATAGATAAGAGTATCAAACGTATTAAGTATAGATAAGAGTAGTTTAAACAGATTTATAAATCTTTAATTTTGTTATTAATGTGCATTAAGTAGGTGTAATTTCTCACCAGTTACAGATTTTCATTTCTGCAAGACGCCAGGTATTTCCTAAAAATTCAGCCTATTAACTTGCTAACCCTTTTGGGGTTCTGGGTCGATACTCACTAAACGGGTATTTTGAAAAGATTTGGATTTTGCAAAAAAACATATATATTTTACATATATTTTAGGAAAAAATGAAACCTTATTGATCATAAATTGAAAATGCTGATTTGAACATTATAATTTTCCAAAATAATTTTTTTTTTTAAATTTACCTCCGTCTTATATTTTGAGCACGGCCGCACTAGACGCTAATGTTTCTTTAGGTGGGGGAGGATGGCTGCCTGGTCACACGGTATGCGCTCTGGACTGCCCTTCGATCGTCTCGATTCTCCCGGGTTCATACCTTGCCCAGTCATCTCCCGTCATCCTGCTGGACATTTCGTTAGAGTATAGATTAGTGGTTCTCAACCTGTGGGTCGCGACCCCCTTGGGGGTTGATTGACAATTTACCATGGGTCGCCAAAGTCCATCGAAAAAATGGATTGTTATTGTCTATTCTTCTAATGTTGTGTGTATGTGCGGATGGGGGGGGGTCTCGGCAGAGTGGGGGATTGTAAAAAGAGGTCGCCGAGCTTAAAAGGTTGAGAACCGCTGGTATAGATTATCTTTAATTCTGAAGGAACACCCGAAACCTGTAAAACATTTTACACAACAAAAAAAAAATGTGCGCTATTTAGTCTAGTAACAAATTTGTGCACGTTATTTTGGATTAAGCTGAAATTTCGTACAATTATTCATTTTACCTGACAACACAAGAATCAATTTTAAAAATTAGTTAGTAACAATGGTAGTTAATAACGTTGTTTGGAAACAAGGGAAAGAAATCGTACTTGACAGATGTGGTGGTATAAGTTGAAGTAGTCCCCTGTACTGTGAGTAGGCTATTAAAAAATCCGCAAAAAGGGATTGCATCATTTCTAAACTTTAAAAACTAAAGATCATTACTTTTTAAAAAAGAAAATAGCGATTTTCCAACATTCAAAGCGACATCCCTTATGGCTAGAGGAACAGTCAGGTTCATATCGATCAGATAAAGCATTTGTTTCCGTTTTCCATTTCCAGTCTAGGTATAGGGCCACTGACATATATTTTATGTCTATGTATAAGACATATGGGCCTGTGTTCAATGAAGAGTTACATAAATTAATGTTCAGGAAAATTGTGCGCATCGTCTTCTAAGTGTAGGTGTAAAAGCCTATCCTTGGAATATTATTAAGCGTAGTAAATCTATACATTCATTTTACCTGGAGGGAAGGGGGAGAGAAACTATCTTCGATTGTTTTTTTAATGAGGTATCCATTAGTTATTAAGAGAAAATCAATGGTTTTATAAGTTGTATAAATGATACTTTGTGTCTATAACATATTATTATTATTGTTTTTATTGATTAATTACTTTTTTTCATGTTACGTGTTATTATGTATAACTTTGTGTGGAAATGAATGTTATGATTTTTTTTGTGTTTTTTTTTTTTACCGACTAAAAAATAAAATATGCTCAGTCATTTCTGAGTTTTAGTATGTTTTTTTTTTTTTTCACTATGTGTTATCACGCCTCCCTTTGATCTAAGACAAACTAAAATACTGAAAAAAAAATGTGTAGCAACTATTATTGCCTGATATGCGCTTTGGACTGTAGTCACAATAATTCTGAGTTAGAACCGATCCCAAGTCCTTCTATTGCCTTCTTGCATGAGCTTTGAGTAAGACATAATAATATTCCTTTCTAAAGGAAAATTTGGAAGTCGGTGGTTGAGCGGTAAAGCGCTTGGCAACCGAACCGTGGACTGGAATTCGAATCCTGATGAAGACCGGGATTTTTAATTTCGGGATCTTCGGTCGCCACCCAGCTCTAACGGGTACCTGACATTAGAAACAGATGACCTTTACATCATCTGCCCTATAGACCACTAGGTCTGAAAGGGGAACCTTACCTTAACTTAAAGGAAAATTTGGAAAAAAATTGAATAAAACAAAACAAGATGAGGTTTAGTCACGACATTGCCAGAGCGTTGGTTAGAAGGGCATGGACTAAGCATATTCCCAGGTCAAGTAGCGCTATCCACGCCTTCGTTTATTGTGACGAAAATAAATTTCGCCCACTTATGGTATCACTCGGCAAAACGGATTTAATTAATTTATTTGAGTGTTCCATCTTATTCACGTAAATTTGGCACACCTACAACAAAAGGCCCTATTACCACCACCCCCTTTTTCTCTAGGCACCTATGTCACGACGTAATTTCTTAATCTGGCATGTCTAGCAAATCTATCAAGAGGAGTGAACTCCCCTTTCTTATCTGATCAAACCTCTTTTGATATATATAGGACGGAATTCGCCCCTCCTCAACTTTCACCAGGTGACACACCCTCACCCTCCCCTGTCGGGAGGGGCGGGTGACTTCAAAGAGTCCTATCGACACCTAGATAATATCGGGGTCGTCGGACCATCTTGGAAAACCGCGAGTTGACCATATTTGCCTGTGGACGGGCAGTCTAGACGCGAGGCGGCCTGTGTTTGCTTATCTTGTCGTTACACGAGGTCAAGCGGAAATCCTTTGTCTAAACAAATAAGGCAGTCTATCACATTTGAAAATATGGTTTTCCCCGTTAGCCACGCCTCCTTGATCACGCGACAGGATATGCGTAATAGCTAGCCCATCCCATTTCCTGTCCACCTTAGACTTCTTAACTACACATGGCGAATAGTCATATTCTCATTTCATTCTGAGGAGCTGAAAGGATATACTTCTCTGTCTTGAGCTTTACGAGCTTTCGCTCACTATATTCATTTCATATCTTTCATAATATTGGACTGGTGGTAAGCTGTTATATGGTTTGTGTTTAATGGCCTCTTACTATGTGTATGTATATATTTGTGAATTTATTTAGTGCATTATATTTGTGTACATATTTGTGTAATTCTTATCTTGGATTATGTAAGTAGTCACTTTATGTATTATATTTTATTATCATGACTTGTACGACTAAAATAGTCAAAGTCATCCACTTTATCTGGACTAGAATTTATAACAATTCTTGCCACATGTGTTTAGCTCTTTAGCTACTCTTAATTTATCACTATGAATTTACCGCTCGCCACGAGCCCACTATATTATCATTGACAAATTCCTTGACCGGGAACTATCATAATCTTTATGTAACATGTCTTATTACCAAGTATATATTTACACTCATTCCGTGACAAGGAATGCCGTAATTATTTATTTCCTATATTCTATTTTATCGGCCAGTCGGCCAGATTATATTACTTAGGTAAAACCATGTAAACATTATCTTGTTTGTCTTATCATATCATTATCTTATCTCGGTTGATCACCTTGATTTTAAATGGCGCACTGACCCTGCGCTCAGAATAGACATGAATTATTTCCCCTTGTATTTAATTTCAACTTCTAGAGATTACGTTCCTTGAACGAGCCCTGTCTCCATTCAAGCGTGCTCTATTGTTCGGGCCCAACGGCCAAATGTAAACAATAGCGACTTGGTCACTGACCATCAGCCATTCCTCCCCCCCCCTTCCCCTTTCATCTCTCTATCCAAGCGGTTCGTAATGATATCACCGTGACAAGGTGCGTCTTACAATTTAACGCTACTTGTAGTCTCCCTTCAAGAAATACAATTTCTACCATTTCAATTAATACCATGTATTAGCTCCCTTGGATAACTGTGAAACTAAGTTATAGTTTCTTCACATCATTATTGCATTACTGTGTGTTATCGCCCTTGTGAGACTTCATTACCATTATTATTATTGTCTCCCCTGATGAGATGTAATATTTATTGGATTAACTCCCCTTATTATTATGAAACTAGATTATGGTTTCTATTTAATCATTCTGAAGATGTCCTTCATGAAAAGGCGTCTACCTCCCAGTGTCATCATTGTGGCTAAGTCGATCTACGAATCTCGTTGCAGCTTTTATTACAGGCTACTCCTACTTGGAAGCCCTAACCTCGTAACGCTGATACCAGTCTGCTGACACCAGATCTGGGAATACCAGCCTTACTCACTACTCAGAAGAGTCCGACCAACAACCGCATGCCAGAAGACCCGCCCCTGCAGCTACGTACAGTTGGACTGTCCCGTGCGCTAGGACCGATCGAGCCAGCCCACCCACAGACAACTCAGCATCAGTCACGCCGGCCTCGCCAGAGTAGCATAGGACTCAAAGCTAAGCAACAAGCCCAATGACATTCAGACCACTAGTTTCTCATTTCTTATGATGATAGTCCCATTTATGTAAATAATTAGGCCCCGCCCTAACACTGTACAGCCTTTTACCTTTTACTTATTTTCATTTTTATTATTAAACTGTACATATGTTTTACATAAAAAGGATTTGTTGCCTGCATTCATAACGCTGTGCCTGTTAGTTTATGTGCAAGTCAAGGTCCTCAAATTATCTAAATCCCCTAGACACCTAAACGGCCACCATCTTTGACCTACTTGTCACATTTATGACCTCTGACCTATGCCGTTAGTCTCTTTACACTGATCTCTTATCGGATTACGTAGGGCATTCTCACTAATATCTAATATTCTAAATGGTACAAAGTTGAACAAACAAATAATAAAGACATTACTTTTAATAAACAAAGTAAGAATGTTTGAATGCATAGGATTTTCTTTTTCTTTTTTTTTTGTAATACTGTAAACATAATACGGAGGATGCGAAGACCTTTTATCAGGGAACAGTACCAGGAAAAAGAAGAAGAGGCAGACAGAGAAAGCGGTTGGAGGACAACATTAAAGAATGGACGGCCTGCCATTGAGAGAGGTTCTAAACAGGGCAAAAGACAGGGAGGAATGGAGAAAGACGGTCGACAAGTTTGCCTAGTGCCCCAACGGTCCAATAGACTAAAGGATAAAGGTGATAAAAAAAAAGAAAATGTAAAAAAAAATTCGAACTATTATTACACGAGTTAAATTGTTCTGTGACAGAAAAATTAAAATGTTTTGTCTTTTTAATTCTCAATTAACACCTTCACAAATGCACAAACACAGAAAAGTCAACTTGCTGTTACAGTAAAAGATTTGATAAACTGCACGATGCGGTCTATTGAGTCCGGGGCCGACAGCAGAGGTTGAAAGTCCTCCACTTGGCTTCCAAAAGTCGTACAGATCTCTTGAAGGGCCAACATATGACACACAGAGACGTGTAACAGTATGTTTAACATAGGATAGGGGCGATCAGGGTGGATGCAGCCTCCTATGGTCAGTTTGAAACCGAACGCAGGCAAGGTATCACCTGGGCAGCCTTTAAAGCCTGCGAGTGATGTCTTAAATTTATCGAAATTAAACAGTTCCACGAACTTGCTGTCTCGGTCCTCAAACTTTCTCCTTGGCAAACCGAAAGACTCAGATACACCGTCAGTGCAAAATACTTCGACATTGCAGCGTCTCTCTACGTAGATATTTCCATCACAATACTTCACGTGTACTCCCCGCCGTAATTTGTTTAAAATTTTGTTAATTTTTTCCGACTTGCTGTACATTGACGGGTCTACCTCAGACGGAAGTGGCAAGACTACATGATTAGCTCCTTCAAAGTTGTCACAAATTAACTGGGTCTCTCGAGTTCCTGAAAAAATTCGGCAAATGGAGTTCTTTTCAGAGACATACTTCTTGTCTATTAACTGATTTGGTTGGCCACAGTAAGCTGTGATCATCATAACTGGATTCTCGGTAAATAGGGGCCTAGCCACAACGCTTTGAACACCGGTGCTTGTCCAGTCAGTCATCAGTGCTTCGGGCATTTCCAAAAGCTGATGAATAGCAGCCTGTAATGCAGGATTGCTACTGTCAAAACAAAGTCTACCATCATCACTATCAGCGATGTCTAATCTTTCCAACAATAGATCAAGGTGATCTTCATCAGAGGTTTTGATTAGCGACGGCAGCTCGTTGTTAGAAATCAATGCGTTCAAAGCGTTTCCATGTGTTACAGTTACCTCAACAGGACTTGGCAAAACCCTTTTATCGGTCGATGATTTGTAAGGAAATGTCAATATAATTTCACACCTTGGAGAAGTGTTGATCAAACCGTCTCTAAACTGAGACAAACTGCTCTGAAATTTATGATAATCAAATACCTTAACCACCAGTGGTACATGATTTCTGGATTTTCTTCTTGGCAACTCATAGTTTTGACAGATGTGACTTGTGACTGAAATTTTGATGTCAGCTCTTCTCTCTATATAAACGTGCCCTAAATCATCATATCGAATGTTAAATCCTCGATCCATTCTATTTAGAACGGCCATGATAGATCGCTTTTGTTTCGGGTCAATCTCGTGAAGATCGTTGAGACCAGGCAACTCCAGAGGCGTAAGTCCCACATCATTGTTGAAGTGATTCTCTACGCCTTTGTTTTCACAGCTTGGATAATAAAGCCTGCAAGCGGGTCTGTCCGGTCTTAAACTATAATTTTTAACACAGTTTCCTGGAATGCCGTAGAATATTGATATGTCTAAGACTGATTCGACGTCAAGTGATGTCAAGATTGACATAGATTTGTTTGTCGCACTTGTAGAATCGTTTTGGTTGGCAAAAACAGAGATGTTTTCATTTTCTTGTGAGATGCTTTCATCGTATTGGTTTGGCAGACTCAAATAGGATTCATCGAGCATGTTATCACTGGGAAGGAATTCCTGTAAGACTGGCTGAATGTTGGTATGTTTCAAAATACAATTTTCTGTAACAAGTGACTGATGTGTATCTATGTCTGAAGTTGATTTAACCCTATATGGCGAACATTTTGAAATAGATGTTCAAAAAATTATTTTTTATGATTAATGTCATCCTATGGGGTCTATAAGATACATTGTACCACTTTTTTTGACAATTTTAGAGTAATTTAGACTTTACAGCTTTGTAGCAAAGTTGCAACATTACGCACAAGTGGTTAAATTTTTAAATTGTTGCAAATCTGCTACATACCAATAAAAACATTACAAATTATATTTTAAAACATATTTTAAAATGTCTTTTATGGTATACATTTAAATTCATTTATTTAGTGACAATAAAATCAGCAGAAGTATATACATTTTGTACAAAATAATTAAAAAAAAATTTTTAAAGACATTCATCTTGTATGTAACATTTATAAAAAGGTATTTGGACATGATATGTTATATATATATACATATATATATATATATTTAATGGTTGATTTAATATTATTTAAATGTTGCAAGTAATGTACTAAATAAAAAAAATTATTATAATAATTCCAATAATTAATGAAAATAGAATTTCAAAAATATTATTTTACAATTTATAGACAAAAAATTTTTTGTTTAGAAACCAAATAATTATAGTCACAAAACCTAGAATAATGAAATATTAAATTTCTTGGAAAAAATATAACAGTAGCATTCTCTATTTTAATACATACACACACATGTATAGCTTTAAATGAGATTTCCTTTTAATCTGGTAATTAGCCATGGCCTCGGCTGTTACAAAGTGTTGGATATTGTTTAACATTTCTGTTGATAAATGAAGTCTAGGGATAATAACTGGGATAATAACTGGATGCAGAGTATCAAATGTACTCACCAGAGTTACATAGTTTTAATAATTTTCAGTTATGTTTAAACTTTATTTCGATGCTGGCTTGATCAATGTATGTATTCAGTGGTGGTCGCGACATAGGGCAATATGAAATTCCAAAATGTGTACCACAGGCCACAATGAATTTGATGAACAGAGTGTATCCATGGCTTCATTATACAGCATAGGCAAGAGTTTTGAGAGACCAGATACTAACCCATTAAAAGCCTGGTAAATGGCATGCGAGATGTAGATCATGCGTCACCGATGAATCTGCCTGCATGAAAAAAATATTTTTTAAAAGCCCCTTAAATAATCAATAGAAGATCTTACTGGCCAGGTTGATTTTGAGTGTTTATGTAAAACAAATCTCTTTTATAAGCATAATTCTGAAGTTTTTCCAGAAATTATTATTCGATCAAGCTCAAACTTCCAGCAGGTTGACAGAGGATATTGATAGGATGGTTCGAACTTGCGCCATCGCAATGGCACTCCGAAGCACATAACATGACCAGGCAGCCAGCATTTTGTTTTTTTGTCCAGGTGTTCTCTCTCCCAAAGATATCTTTTATCCATAGGTAGGTCCTGATGGCTCATCTACATGACTGAACAGATCAGAGGATCTAGAGTCTAGTCTAAGTCTAGGTCTAGTGAAAATGTATGATTTGTTTTTAATTTTTTTTTAGATCTATTCAGATAATCTGAATGTAAAAATGTTAGAACTATACATTTAAACTGTCCATTGAAGTGATTAAACACTATTCTAAATTATTTGACAGCAAATAGTACAATAAAAAAGAGCTAGATCTTTATTTGTAATGTAGCATATTTACAACATACCGTTAAATGCATCGAAAAATTATGGTTTTTATGCGTAATGTAGCATATTTACAACATACCGTTAAATGCGTTAGAAATAACAACGTTGATAATAACAGTAATAATTTTTAGCTTAATTATTAATTTAATATCATTACATTATGAAAATATTTTTTTAATAATGTTTTTAGGTTATAATATTAAATGGTGACGTAATATATCTTACCTCTAGAGGAAATCCAAATTAGCAAAATTTAATTCACTTCTGATGCAAAAAAACATGTCATGTTGATTAAAGAAACGGGAAACGGAAGTTGCCTATGGTTTAATTCGCCTAAAAGTTACGGAAACCACCAATTTTATTACAAAAGAGTTCTAAATAAATAATTAATTCGACTTTTTTTGGGTTTGTATCAAATATGCTACATTACGCCATATAGGGTTAAACGTGTTGCTAACACATTTAATATCACTGCTTGGTATAACAGTAAAGTTCGTTTTGAAAAACTCCTCATCAAACTGATACACTTTGTGGCCAGAAATAGACTTATCTTCTAGTTTGATAATTGTTTTTCGCTTTTTAATATAACTGTTTAATGAGTTGCGAAATTTGCGTTTCCACTCACTTCGATTTTTTCCCCACGTAAGACTAGACTTTTCTTTATAGTTCTTGTGCTTGGCCCAAGCTTCGACAAAGAGCGTGTCAGGCTGACCTGGTTGCAGTCCCCCGCTCTTCTCATTAAGCCAAGGAATGGTAAATTTTCCAACATCTATAAATTTCAGACCCGGGCAGTTGTTACCAGATAGGTTTTTGACTAACCAGTCCCCAAGGTCTAAGTCAGTATACTCTCTAGCAGTGGCCATATTGTCAGCTCTGTAAATAAATGAACAAACGAACAATAAATCAAACCCGATTTATTTAATTGATAAGGGAAATTTGAAGTGTCTTATTTTAAGGCCAGTAGTAGAAGAGCTTATGGCATCGTACTAAACATTGATACTGACTATAGGGAGACATAGCCGAAGCCGCATTAAATGGAGAGAGGTCGTGACGAAGAAAGATATAGACCGTGACCACTGGCGGTGGCGGATCCAGGGGGGGGGGGGGGGGGGGGGGGGGGGGGGCCCCCC
>JADKLZ010005243.1:5286264-5310798 GCA_021533235.1 Biomphalaria straminea | reverse complement strand
AGGGGGGTGCACTTGCACCCCCCTGGATTGTGAGTAGCCAAATTCTAACCATTTTATCGCACCATCAAATCAATTAATTTCTAAGTAGCAACTGAAAAAGTAGTGGCTCCACTGGTTAATGTAGTAGTAGAAATAAGTAGATAAACCTAGGCGTATGGAATGGATGGCCAACCATGTATGTGCGCGCCTCTGAATTCCAAGTAACCACATTTTAGCCATTTTTTAAAATAATGAAATACATCTTTCAGATCTGTTTTTTTTATTACGTAGGATAGATGTAGATTCAGTCAGAATCCAGGGGGGTGCAAGTGCACTATCATGTACCCCCCTACGGGTGCCCGTGCATTATTGATTCAAGAGTTTAATAAATAAATATTCAGGAAAGTTTGGTCATCTAAATCTAAATCTAAAAGCCTATCATTAGAATATTATAAAGTGTAGTATTTAAAAAGTAGGGCTTCCACTGAAAAACAGTTGTAAAGATATGCTATTATTATAACTACAATAGGCAAATCTGTAGTTCATGTCTGACCATGTACGATTTATTCTAGGCGTGCAATTCTTTGCTCTATAAAGGGTGTCAAATATTCTATAGCATGTTAGTCATGACGATTTGTTTATATTTGCACATAGCTATCGTTATTATGAATGCCACAAGGTCGACTTTCACAAAACATTCTGTGTTATGATTTAACAGAAGGCAGGAGATTCGCTGGTCATCCACTGCTAAGGTATACTAATGTATGCAAACGCGACATAAAGCTCTTCAAAATCGAAAAGTAAAGACAGATAGTCGTTACGTGGGCCACATGATGCCCTAATTAACCGCGGGCCACAGACACAGATGAACTTTACATCATCTGACCTATTGATCACAAGGTCCCATCGAGACCAATCATTATAAAAGCCCTGAACACCAACGAACAACGTCACAACCTGTGGGCAGTTTAGACACATGTCTGTTGGACGTGGCAGCGAGCTATTGGTCTAAACTGCTCAGTGATTGTGACGTTGCAGGTCAGTGTTTAGGGCTTCACTAACGAGTGGTCTCGGTACCACAGAGCATTTAACAATTCTGACACTTATCTTTACAGAGCTAGACCATTAATCTCCAAGAAGGAGGGGGGAAAAAATCAAGCGTGAACCGAATTGTCTCCCCCTGTTGTCCTTTTATTGACATAGGAACTGTGACCTCTATTGTCAGTACACCCAGTCGTTGGACCGCGACGGTTCGAAGACTAATGAAAAGAACCCGCTTGGTTAGCTTTAAATCTATCGCTGTACAGTGGATCGCATAGATCAGTGGTTCACAAGCTGTTGTACGTGGATCACCAGGGGGTCCGTGAGTCGACCGCATGAAGCTGCAGAAATATTAAAATTGTATACATTTAAAATAACTTCTTTGTTAAAAAAACAGTTTATCCGATTGATAATTTTAATATAAATCAACTCTCTCTTTACTGCTGCTTTATGTGTCTATTAATTACTATTCTTTGCATATGTGTTTATATTTACCATGCATTTACGTAATTTTTTAAATTAATTTTTAAGCATCCGTGGGGAGATTCCCACTATGTAAACGGTTCTCCTGGTCAAAAAAAGTTTAAGAACATCTATCATAGATGAACTCTAAGATGCCTGTAACAATTAATAAAGAAGCGGCTTCGACACTAATATTGTTTTCTAACGAAGTGAAAAGTATATTCCCTTTTTATACAAAGTTATTTATAGAATGAAGGAGTTAAACAAGCAAAACAATTTAGTTGAATTTGTGTGTGTGTTTAAGCTTTTAAAATCAATTGCTTAGCATTCCAAGTGTATACAATCAGCGGACACAAATATGACGCTGGTAGTAGGGCGAGTTGGTGGTTAGTATGATTTCATTTCTGCAGACATTATTGTAAGCCCGATAAAAAAAAAAACAGAAGTAACTGCGAACTATTTCCATCGGTGAAGAACAAACCAAAATCCTCTTCGTCCATCATTGTTCGATGATGACCACTTTTGTCATCTATGGGGTTTAGGGCTTTGCACTGTTGTTTTGTGCCTCCTCGTGTTGCTGGTGAGACCTATGTGGGCCCTGAATGTTCGTCTGCACTCTGGGCAGGTTTTTCGAGCTGGAGCTAGTGACATTGGCCTTGCTTTTTTTTTTCTCTGATGCTTTTCTTCTGCCAGTGTTGTTCTCTTTTCCTCAGCAACCTGTGCGTCAGTTTTCACAATGTGACGCCTTGAAACTCATTGCTTCTGTCTCAAGATAATTCAAATGCAATCACAAAAGGAATAACCTCAAACATTATTCAAATTAGGCCTACGAATAGAAAATATAAAACCAATTAAATAGCGATTTCTCAAAATTAGATTCATTATCAAAATTTTTAAATAATGAACACTCTAATCTATTTGCTCCTCTTTTAATACTTACAATGGATAAGGTTATAAATAAAAGGTTACCTAAAATTATATAAGGGAAATTATTTTTTTTTTGTTTTAATTACCTCCCCTGATAAAGTTAGTCTTCTTCGTAGAAGTGTTGAAATTTTTTTTTTTTTTACTTTCACTGGCAACTTTGACTGACTATTTCTATGATAAGCTTCACAGCTTCATTATAAAATGAAATCTATATATAAATACTTGAATCAAGACTTCAATATTATTGAAAAACGGCTAGCTGGAGTATTGTACCAATAGGTTTAAGATCCACTTCGCTCCTCGGGAACACGGTACACTCCATGAAAGATAATATTAGAGTTGTCGAGTTAAGTTCTAATCAAACCAATGACATGAACATAAAATACGCTCGCGCTTATTGCAGCGGGTCTCAAAGTAATTTTTTCTTGACACTTGTCTTTGTAAGTGAAATTTTCTTCGTTTATCTGGCATTATCCAATGGAGGGCTATTCTATACAAATCAGCTAACATCACATGTACCGGAAGCTCAAAATTGGAACCAGTGACATCTGCCTATGTGGAGTGTCATCAGAGAATGCCGACCATGTCCTCCAAGACTGCGCTCTTTACCAAGAGGCCCGTCTAAGACACTGGTCTCAAAACACCCCAATAGAAAAAAAACTATATGGAGAGCTCCCTGACTTGGAAACCACTGCGCAGTTCATCTCAGATATTGGTGTAGTGATCTGAACCCTCCAACATAACAATGAGAATGAAGAAGAAGAAGAAGAAGCTAACAGGACTGAACTGTTACATCGGTTAAACTGAATTGTAGTTTGAATTAGTATGAATTAATATTTTTAATCCTATTGAGGACAATAAGAAAAAAAGCTTTAAGCACTACGACTAACCTACAGCATTTGTCGATGCCAGAAGGGGCGGCCTTAAGAAAATGGAGGTCTTAGGTGAAGTGAATTTGGTGGCCACAAATTAAAATTAAAAATAAACAACGAAAAATAAAATGAAGCAATATATTAAAAACATATTTCTATCTATAACTAAGTTAACTACTATGTTTTTTAATATTTTTTAATGTTAGTTGAAGATGAACCTAAGTCTGAATCTTTCCATTCGAAGCCGATATGCTGACTCTCCTCTGCATCGCTTGAGCCTGCATCTTCTTCTTGTAAATTAGCCGATTCGTTGTCACTTCTTCTAAAGCCTTCTGATTTTCGTTTGCCTTTTTGATTAACTAGTCTTGAAATAACGTCTCGACCTTTTCATTAAAAGGTTTTCTAACATTGGTAGCCTAAATCTAAACTTGCGTTTATAAACATTGAGTCATTGTAAAAATTTAACTTAGAGCAATAGAGCTTTGCTATGTTTGAGATTTGATCCAAGTTTCCCTTTTTTCTCTAAATATTTTTTAGTCCCTATTTGAATCCTTACCAATTGGAGTCCTTAGGTACATGCCCAGTTTGACTTTGGCCGGCCCTGAAGGCAGTCTTCCACCGTGAGCCAACGTTACCATTATCCAACCTTTTCATACTTCTTTTCTCTAAGCCTGCCTCTTAAAGTTACAAAAATGACATCACATATGTGTTGGTGTAGAACAGTGATGTCCAGCCTAATTCAACCTGCGGGCCATTTTAATTTCCGACACTCTTAAATTTCCACATGACCGAAAAGATGCAAAAACGTAATGAAATGGAACTAAAACTAAAATACGTGGATCTAGAACTTACATTCATTAGTGAGATGTTTGAAGTTGATCTTCTTTTCTGTCCTTCGGAAAAAAAATGGCTTCATTTCGCTACTTAAAGTGTGAGTAACATTATATCTAGCTTAACCACAGATTCTTTTTCTTATTATTTTTACAACTATTCAATCCTTCAATCTCTAGGCATGGTTTCAATTTTATTCGCGACTCAAATCAAGAATGCTGCCATATTTGTTTTTTTTAACCAATCACACTTTCTTTACTAATAAAATCTATTGGCTTATTATCATGTTCCACAAAAGGAACCATTCACTTTTCCTGTTAGATTATACGTCTATTCCCATTTCATAAACAGAATGGTATTGGTCATTGTACCAATCAGAAAAAAAGTTTGGGCCCTACCGTACTTTTTGTGCCGTTGTTTCGGCGGGCCGGATGGAACCATTTCGCGGGCCGGATCTGGCCCGCGGGCCGTAGTTTGGGCATGCCTGGTGGAAAACATATAGATACCCCTGTTACAGCTTTTTATTATATTTCTTCTTCAAGCTCTCTAGACTACTTAGTTAATTATGTATTGATTCATGTTTTAATAGGTACAAGAAATAGTTGTTTAAAGTTTCTACTTCATTCGAGAATGGCTGTAGGAGAAATAACCTGTACAATTATCAAAGGGGACGAAATCCAAATTATTTAACCGTATTCTGGAGGAATTATTTCCTTTGTTGGTATCTAACAAAATACTGAATAAGCGGTAATTAATTGACAAATTGGTTTATTTTTTTATTGATTCATGTCTTGTCTATGCCAATAAATAGTTAACAAAAGTTTCAACTAGATCCGACAATGGGGGTTGGAGAAATAACGTGTGCTCACATTTTATCAGACAGACAGGCAGACAGACAGATAGACACTGTGGGTTGATATAAGTTTTATAAAAATGTGTTCCAATTTTTTTTTAATTTTTGCGATTTATAAAATGTTTGTTCTGTACTGTTGTACTTATTTATGAAAAAAAAAACTAATATTATAAATTTATAAATAGTGCTTTTGGGTTTAACCTTCAAACTTTGAAAAACAAATTAAAAAATAATTAAGCTAAAACCAAAATTGTGCTATTAAGATAAACATTAGTAATTTGAGAACCACTTGCTTTATACACCCCTACTCTTTTCTAATATCGTCTTCCTCTTTAGAAGAACCATAACAATGCTACGGACTGATCAACTTCCCATTCAATTCGGCACTCCAGGACCCCAAACGGAATCAGACGTAGTGCTTTATAATAGAGACCAGAGATAAGAGTGGCACACTTTATTACCTAATACATGTTGGAAAGGGAGACTCTATCAACTAGTTCTCAGGTATAAGACGTTTTTAAGTGTTCAATAATTCTTTACTTTGATATTACTGTATGGCATGGTTAGAGTTATGTTAGTCTAAAGTTGTATTGTTTACATAAATATTATATAATTTTTTAATTATGTCTATAGTTGATTATAGCACAATTGGTTGGAGTTTAAGAAGAGAGACATGAGCCTATGAGGCCCCCAAAAACTACTCTTAAAAATCCACGCTTGCAGCTATATCTCTTAATAATGTAGAAGTTATTTCGCTTTTTCGAAGTCACACAAAATAATGATACTAACACTTTAAATGATTAAATGGTTAATTTTATTTTATTGATTCTCGCTGTGTTAGGTACAATTCATAATTGTTTAATGTTTCCACTTGATCTGAGAATGGGTGTAGGAGAAACAGAGTACACAATTATCTAATTGGATAGAACCCTACATATTTAGCCATAGTCACTTTCATGTAATCTTGCTTTTCACATTGTTATATAGGCTAGTGCCCCTGATGCATGTATTTCCCACAGAGTATTAACTCTTTCTGTGCGGGGTAACTCTAATTTTTCAAGGATTAGCGATGACTAGTGCCGTGTTACTCTCAGGAAGCAACTTGGTATATAGGGAAGTTTTTTTCATCATACTTATCATTTAAGAAGAAACCTGATAAGAGCACTGAAAACAAGGGAGATCATGAACGTATCGAAGAAAAGTTTCACTATTCAGATGATTCAGACAAGGATACAGCAGTTGAAGTAGTGGCAATGTCTCTTGATGAGAGAAGTAGTGCTAAAGAAACTCCAGAGGAATACCTTTTACCACATTTAGAGAAAACATCAGAAGTGAATGATACAGATTGAGTCAAGTGATGGTGTTCCAAAATTGTATTTCTCCAAAAGTGGTAATATTTCTTAGCTGTGATAATCACTTTCGTCAATCATAAGTTACACTAAATATGTTAACTCTTTAAGAGAAGTCCTACATCTTGAAAAGCGCGTGACAAGAGCCAGGAATGATAGTAATATGCTAAATGTAAACTCCCGGGATCCTGCAAAGCACAGGGCCCGATTGGGAGCAATCGCCTAAATTTGCATTACCTGTTTGTTTGTTTATTTGTAAACTAACCGTGAGACAATCATATTTTCTCTAGGTCTAATAGCTCTAGTGATTCAAGCAATAGTCTATAGATCATCACGCTAAGACCAGCAATCTATATTGCATTTCATCGTATTTGGTTGTAAATTATCCCCCCTTCCTTGTTCGGACTTCACTAGTTTCCCGTTCTGTTACAAGCTAAGGGGAAAGAATGCTTTATTTTCTCATTCAGCAACAACTTTTGTGATTTATGTCCATGTTAAATTATCTCCACCTGTTTTTTGTTCCGATTTAATAAAGTATGCGTCTAATAGATCAGCTCTTGTGAATCGGCGAACTGCGAAATGTTCTCACGAGGCCGAAGATAATTTATAAGCAGCTAATCACAATCTTTTCTACTTATATATTATTGATTAGTCCAACATTTTCTCTGTTCATGACAAATCATTCGAATGTTGCATTATAGACCCACCGATTCAGTGCGTGCGTGATTGCAAATAATGATGTGTTTCGTCAGATAGACCTTACCCACAGGTGTGTTCTCTGCTCTTGTTATGTATGTCATTGCATAGGCATGTGTGTGTGTATGCATGTGTGTGTGTGTGTGTGGCTTTAACGAGGTTAATTAAAGCTTTATAAGTGCTACTTAACTACCGACACGCGTAAATCAATAAAAATCGATCGGTAACAATTGTGATTTGATCCACGGTGAACAAACAGAGATTAGCCTCCTGTACAAATACCGACATATTCCCCCGTCCTTTCGCCCCTCCTCTTTAACATTGTCGTAGTCTGGGGAAACCTGAAATGTCGCACAAAACGAAGCTGCAAAGGTCAGGCCTTTGGACAGAACGCTTGATTCCAGGTTTTAGTCGACTGGATTAGCCGTTGGTTTATGTTAAGCTTAGAGTAAGTTTGTGGCAGCAGTTTGTGCAGTGAATTAACTGAATGGGCTTATGTAGTCAAACTGTCTTAAAGGAAGATTAGAAATGAAGTACTTGTCTTTATGATATCAGTAAGATTGAATTTTTTTTTATTATACGTTTTTTTTTTCATTAATTCTGTTTCATTATGTGGTCAATGTTACAATAGCTTTAAATATGCCATTTAAACGAGATAAATCCTGTTACAAATTAGCTTTTAGGAATCAGTAACTAAATAATCAAATCTTTTATTTTATCTAATATAAAATATCATACAAATAATAAGACATGAGCTGATATGATTGAAAGAGTAATAGTAGGATTGTTTGTATGATTGTGAACGCATATTAAATTGCAACATATTCATTTGCACTAACTTTAAAATCTATTGCGTTTCTTCGATTTCAATCATATGTATTATTTTATCCAACAAATTTTAACAGTTCCTTTGCATAGATTATTACGTCCATGGATTAACAAGCTTTGCATGCTAATAAGAGGCTTAAACATTGCTTTGCCTTTCCTAACTGATTCAGATAATATGTTCCATGCTTTAAAGGCACAAGGGAAGACAAAATATTGTACAAATTCGTTCTAGTATATGGAATAAGAACAGTGCAATTTTACATAATTTGAGAGACAATACTTGCTAACTTGAGAATTATTAAAGATGCACAATGGCGAATTGGAAATAGATTTTGTCATGAAACATGAGTATAAATAAATTCAAGAACAGTAAAAATGTAACTACCTATATTGTTTATCTGTAATTAGCTGATGTTACATTATGAGTTATATATCTTATCGTGTAATCGTGTAATGTAGTTAAGTGAGCTGAACGTTCAATATTTTCTTGGATATAAATTTCAAGTTTGTATTTATTTATTTTTTCAGATGATACGTAGATACTCGGACCACAAGGGCAAGGTCAGACTATGAGACACGTCAGTAGGTTACTATGGTGTTACAGGGAGACAACCCTTACGTTGTGGAAGTTAAATTATGCCACCTGTCTTTGTACAGGCACGACAAGAGTAGCCTGCTTCTGAAATCCAAACACAAAGTCGCCATGGAAGACAACCCAAACAAGCTTCCGTTGGTGGAGCCACACCCCTTTACCAAGCGTTGCTGGAGAAGGGAGAAAAGTCTTCCGGTATTTTACGAGAAGCAAGAGAACGCTGCCTTCAACTCACCCTCCTACGGGCTTTCGGAGTTGACCACTAAAGCGACAAACCTGTTAAAAGGTCTTGATTATGAATCTCCCAACACAGGGATAAACAACGAAGGGTTGCCTCCGAAGAAGACCAGCGCCCACCCGAAAGCTGAATTTCCATACAGTCAGGTGCAGCCGTGGAGAAGTCATGACCTTATCCCCAGTTTTATCACCAGGTCGGAAAGGACCAAGACATCGCTCTACAAAAAGAGTGAAGAGGAGGAACGCCAGGAGCTTCTCAGCAGCTCCACAATCGATGCACTTCAGCATCGCGTCAACAAAATGAAAATCATGGGCGGACGATTGCACCATCGAATTCAGAAGCGTCACCTTCTGTATCTGAACCCGATGGAGGGTTATCGGTATCGCGACGATAGGCCACCTGTCACGTCACTCAGCGATCCTGGTACGTGGAAATTCAAACCTGACAACTCGACTCGCAATACCGCTCCCAGCCTCTTTGACTCCCACTTTGTGGAGACGCCTCAAAAGTTTCACTGGAAGTTAGGGGCTGCCAAAAACGCCCTTGAAATTATGAACAAATGCGGCACTCCGACCAAACTAGAGAGAAACCTGAAAAAGGAACTGACCATGAACTTGGAACGCCTAAGACGCGACCACAGCTTGCTGCACAGCTATCTGGTCAGCCCGGCTCAACATTTCTCCCTCAGTGATAAAAGGTGCACGCCTGGAGAACGTCTCCTGAACATTGCACGCGAGGCCAATACTTCTAAGAAAGTGAAGCACAAAGCTGAAGGGATGCATTCAAATGCCTTGCTAATCAAAATTCCTGGAGACAGAGATGTCCATTCCTTGGTGACCATCACCAAATGCCAAACTGAAAGAAGTAAAGTCATTGAGCCTAAAAAGAAGCAGGAAATAAACACAATGGATAACAATGACACAGAACACTTACAAATCAATGCGCACCTTGATCATGACACCAAATATTCCTATGAAGACTTCAACAGCGAGGCTATTCAACTACCAAACAAAGATGAAACTCCGGAAATAAGCTCAGAACGTTCCCAAAAAGATTTCTTTCAAAGCGAAAAAACTTCCGAAGAAGCTGAAATAATTCCTGACTTTGCTAACAGCGAAGATGTTGCTGAAGCAGATCCTTTAGAAAGAAATAAAGAAACTTCTGCATTGCTGTCCAGAGGGCGAAGTCAATCTGCTGATTTGCTGGACAGAAAAAAGATCTCTGATAAGACCTCGGATGATTCGACCTCAATTTCATCCGAGGACTTGAACAGAAAGAGTGACATAGACTCTCACAATCACAAATCTGTCTTACAGGAAACAGAAAGTACCACAGAGTACTTAGAAAAGATTATGAGTACTCCAGATACGCCCACTCAGATAGTACAAGAAGGACTGACATCGGGAGAGTCTCACATCGACGCTGATGTCATTGTAGTGAAAGCACATAGTGACAATATTACCATCACATCAGTTAGCTGAGTACTTTCCTTTACAAGTTTTTTTTCTATTTACCTTAATCTACAAAGCTGTTGTTGGACTATAATTTGTGTTAAGTTTGACGAGTTTTGTATTATATTTATAATTGATGTATATTTTATTTCGTTTATGTTGTATAAAGAGTCTAAAAATCAATTAAATGTCAATACAGAGAAGATAATAATTAATATCACAGAGGGAAGTTTTAATATCACTATAATAAATGCAGAAGCTACTGGACCTTGGACCTATTATTAATGTTCCGAAACACCAACACATGGTAAAATTGATATTGTCGTCAGTTCTAGTCTTCTTGGCGCTTTAATCACTGAGGATTTAAATCTACTTGGTCGACAGAGTTTAGAATGGGGCACTATAAACTCGAAATGAGAAAAAATCACTCAGTAGGTGTAAAAATTGTAAATAGGTGCCGGTAATCAGTGATTGATTTCTTAGTTTTCAACTACTAATAAATAATAAAAGTATTATACTTGTATATACCAGAAAAGAAGGCGTAATCATTTTTTCCCCACTATCAAAAAGGTGCCGTTACGCGGTACCGGTGCGTACTGTCACAAAAAAAGCCATATATGTATCTTTTTGTTTTAGTACTGTGTTTTATTTTCTTTGTTAAATTTACTAGCAGTATTATTGTTAATTGTATTAATTGACATCAATTTTGTATACCTGTTTGTAAATAAATAAAACTATCCATTCATTACCAGTTCTTCGATGTCTAGATAATTGATTGAAAATTAATGAGCCTTCTCTCATTAAAATGTCATTGTATATCACAATCCAATATTTTTTAGATATTCAGTTTAATTAATGGAATCAAAAACGACTGGGCTTACTAATGAAAGATTTTTGGGCTTAGAGAAAATTTTTGTCATCGAATGTGAAGTTGTGTCCCCTATCAATCTACCAACTATAAAACTTTCGGACCACAAGGTATAATGAACATTTAAAAAAAAAATTACTAAAAATAGGACAATGCGACCACTGGATTTTGCTTTTGATTCACAAGATTTTTTTATGATCTATCTATGACACAAACTGTGATTCAAACTATTTAAGTTTAATAACTTCTCTCATGGAGTATAATATCGTATGTACACAGCTTGGGTCATCGTATACCTACATGAATGGGTCATTGGCTGCAAATTCGATGTCTAGTTTAATCGATTTGCTGGGTACAGACTTAATGGTAGACTCTTGTTGTTTGAAAGACAGCTTACAAAAATCCATATTTGTATTTCAGTGACATACATGTAAATTATTTCCCTACTCAGAGGTGTAGTGAGAGGGGGCAAGGGTGCACGATGCCACGGGCGTCACTATCAAAGGTGGGGGGGCGCCCCCGCAGCCTATATTTCTATGTTATTTTCATGGAAAATGAGAGGGGCGCCAATGAAACACATACGCAAAACCAGTGCTTTACGAATTAGACTAGTTATGTATCTCGCGATGTCTTCAGCTGATCTTGTAACACTGACCGAAAGTCGGTTACAAGAGTCTTTAAATCTTTCTGTTTTAGCCCTGATGGAAAGGAGATGGCCACTTCGTTCAGATATGATGTAATACTAGGTGACATATATATATATTTCCCCAACATCCACACTACCTTCGAAAAAAACAATAATAGTTTATAACTAGAAAAACATTTAAAATACTTTAAAAACAAGATTACAAAGAGAGTTTGTGTGATACACAAACTCAGATGCGGCCCCCGTCGGAGTCGGATCCCTGTCAGATCCGCCTATTCGCAAGATGTTTCGGATGTTTCTTCTAAGTCCTTGGCTCAATTCCTGTATGCTCCCAACCTTAAACTATCGCAATATTTCTGAAAAAACAGTAAAGGTTAAATCATATTTTCAAAAGCCTTTAGTGTTTTTTCTAACCGTGACGGACAGACCAACGAACAGGCAAAACGCACAAAAATATGTTAGTTTCATTTTAATGGGGGCATTATACAATATTATTTTAAAAAATCTGATTTTTTTTAAAATTTAAGAAATTAGTTTAGAATCATGTCATTTCCGGTCTTTACGCTAGTACACGAAAGCCGCTGCTAAAAGTTCATTTTAAAAAATGTGCGTGATATCCGTATATACAGAGCATTTCTTATAGTAACATTTCCTCCCTTAGATTTACGTAATTGCTTCACAATTGGTGTTTTATTATTAAAAAATCGTTTGCATAATTAATTTTATAAATTAAACGGTTTGCTTTTAGAAAACTAAAAGTAGCCATTGCAACTTAACTTTTCAAGCCGCATTTAATGGTGAAAAAATATTTTTCGTATCTCTTCTAGTTTTGGCGCTCTGAGTCTGACAGACGGACAGACGGACAGACAGACAGAAATTCATTTTAAAAAATGTGCGTGATATCTACATGCCAAGAGGATTTTTTCTAGTAACATTTCCTCCCTTAGATTTACGTAATTGCTTCACAATTGGTGTTTTATTATTAAAAAATCGCTTGCAAAATAATTTTTATAAATTAAACGGTTTGCTTTTAGAAAACTAAAAGTAGCCGTTGCACCTAAACTTTTCAAGCCGCATTTAATGGTGAAAAAATATTTTTCATATCTCTTCTAGTTTTGGCGCCCTGAGTGTGACAGACGGACAGACGGACAGACGGACAGACGGACAGACGGACAGACGGACAGACGGACAGACGGACAGACGGACAGACGGACACTTTGCACAAACCTAATAGCGGCTTTTTCCCCTTACGGGGGCCGCTAAAAAACAACAACACTAACTCCTTCACAATTTTATGCAACTTAAAGAGCGAAATTTTATCTCTTAAAAATTAATGACTTTTCTATTAAAAAACAATGAAACATTGATTTTTTTTTTTGTTATACTGCCCACTCCCCCCTTCTCTCGTGGTTAAGTGAATATATAGATCTTCTACACTTTATAATATTGCAATAATAAGATCCGGACTTAAAAGACGATGCGCAAAATGTTCCTGGACATTGAATTATTAAACTATTCAGTTAGATAAGCCCTGCGTTTCTGAATTACCGAAAGCTATAGTCATTTCAAGACCGATGTTGGACAAAGATCTAGATGCAGATATCTAGCCAAATTTAAATTTCTTTCCTTTTTAAATTGAAAAAGAATAATGGTCAAACTAGAGTGGCCAGGGAGCTAGTAATTGTTTTCTCAGCAATATACATCAACGGTTAAATTTCTAGAAAAATAGAGACGTTTTTGTGATCATCGTCTACGCCCTCCACTAAGTTATAACTTGAATAGAGGTAGCGTAAAAGATTAAAAGAAAACGAAACAAATTAATTTTAAGTAACACTTTTTATCATTTGAAAAAGACCGTTTTAATAACTTTAATCTGTAGCTTAAAAGAATGTACACGTAACGTAACCTAATTGGTCAAACAGATGAAATACAGGCTTTACTTCGAAAAAATAGTTAAATGTAATGCTACACAGAGACCTCAATGATGTGCCATACTTTCTGATACCATCCAGCATACTTCACAGAACATTCTCATGTCAAAGCATTTTTTTGTTTCAATCTGGAAACGCTACACAGTTAGATTCACGCATCAGAAGGTCCACTTGGATTCCCACACTCGCCATTGTAGCTGACCTGTACACGACCACAGGTCTTTTTGAACAGCTCACAGCTGTTACTGTAGGTGACGCCGTCTGTACCACACACTGGAGCATAGACTTGAAGACATTCAAAGTTCTGAGGGCAAGGTTGAGGGGCTACGTCGCTAGAGCTGTATCCTGAGACGTCAGCTGATATTCATATAGAACAAGTAGTAACAACTTATTATAAATTTATTGAAAAAAATCCATTTCTAATTTAGGTTTAACTAATAAGGAATACTAAGCATTCATAGTTTATTTGCTTAAATAAATATCATAAGACAGAATTGTCATGATTATAGTTATTACACAGTTATGAATTAACTCTAAAAAAGATTTTAAATAATTTTGACTTCTTCATCTATTTGTTTTAGAGCACAAGACGAATAGCCAGCTTTTTTTTATAATTAACTAGACAGATATTACCCGCTGCCCGCGGGTCTTAATTTGCGTATTGCTGATGTAGTCAGTGATATAGTGCATTAGAAATAATTAAAGAAAATAATAATGTTTAAAGTAAAGCGAATGCGTGAATTCACGTTAAAAAAGAAATCATGAATTGAGCTATAAATAGAAACTTGACCTTAATTTACGCGATATTAGGTAATAGTTGCAATCATGTAAAAATGCTTTAGAAAACAAATTTCAATGTTAATTTGATTAAAATATGAAATGAATGGACTATAATTAGTATATTTATGTGTTAAAGCTTAAAACTATCTTTACGAAGAGAAGTTATATCATCTTTTATCTGAATTACAGTTTT
Source organism: Biomphalaria straminea (assembly GCA_021533235.1). Taxonomy (NCBI): domain Eukaryota; kingdom Metazoa; phylum Mollusca; class Gastropoda; family Planorbidae; genus Biomphalaria; species Biomphalaria straminea. The sequence goes on along the minus strand of JADKLZ010005243.1, from coordinate 5,296,261 downwards.
AGACCTAGAATGCCTAGATCTAGGTCAATCTAGGAATAGAGAGATGTGTAACCTTTCGGTAATGTCTAATGAAAGTATGTTCAACAGGATTTTTATATTCGCAGATACAAAGAACGAATTTATGTAAAAATCCTTTTGAAACACAAATTCGAAGCTTAATTTTGTTAAATAATTAAATCATTATACTATATTTTGTATTTTCATGCGTCACAGTAAAAATCTATAAGTGCAAAGTGTATTTCTTAAAATTAGATCTAGATCTAAATCCTTTCGATCTTTTCTCATGTCTCAACATTTATAAACAAAGCCTAGACCCATAAAATAGTATCGCTGTAATAGACTTCGTCATATTTATTTTTTCAAGGGTCCTACGTTTGTTTTAGGGCTACAATACATACACTACGGCCTAAGTTGGTACCCAAGGAACGTTTCTGCCAAGTTTAATGAAAATTGGTCACGCGGTTTTGATTTCTATTCGATACATACATACATACATACATACATACGCTAAACATTCAACTTTATAGTATAGATAATGACAAGCTAACAAATAACTATACACCACTTAAAATTGGCTGTGTAGAAAAAAAATTAAGGCCCTTGAATAAAGCTTTAGCTAGTAATTAGTGTCAAATATGTTAAGATTATACAAGTATCAATATGTGTTGTGTGGCAAAGAACAATGCAGCAGCCCATTGAATTAGATTTTCTTCAAAGACGATGGAGATGGAAAGGTCACACACTTCACAAGTCTGCATCCAACATAATCTTCTTATCTTATATAATACAGACGTTACTTCAAAAAATAAGATGATTACGTCCTACACGTCATGCATAACATAACAAGGGTAGCCCTAACCTGGAACCCTCAAGGAAAGAGGAAGAGGGGACGGCACATGGCGCCGCGATTTGGAATCAGATGCCAAGCAGATGGGCAAAGTGTGGGAACAGTTGGAGAGACTCGCCCAGAAACGAAATGCCTAGAGGAAGCTGGTTGGTGGCCTATGCCTCAGATGGGACCACGGGCAGAGATGAGATAAATATGTATTGTACAGTTCAAAGAAACAAAACTTTTACGTTTAAGGAAACTGATTAAAATGAACTCCTTGCAGACGACTTGTAAACTCTTTTTACTAAGACATTGAATTCTAACAGAATGTAATTGAGATGCGAATCTGTTAACAGCAGCCGAGCCAAGCAGATCTCCCTCAAGTGGAACAGAGCAACGCTGATATTATGTCAATTAATAAAAAAAAGTATGTTGCCTCATTGAAGAAATGTTCTATCACATTTAAATTTAAGACATTGAATTCTAACAGAATGTAATTGAGTTGCGAATCTGTTAACAGCAGCCGAGCCAAGCAGATCTCCCTCAAGTGGAACAGAGCAACGCTGATATTATGTCAATTAATAAAAGAAAGTATGTCGCCTCATAGAAGAAATGTTCTATCACATTTAAATTTAAACTTGTAGACTTTAACTAATTAAAAGAAGGCTATTGAATCTAATATCCTGGCATCTTAGTTGTTATGCCTGTAGATCTTATTTACTAGATTTTTCTGACTGTGCATTATTACATTAGTTTGATAACTAATAAAACTTAAGAAAATAAATCTCAAAAAGCCTTTTAACAAAATGCTGCATTGCATACTTCCATCATATATTGAAGCGCTGTCTCCTAAAAGGTTGTCACAGAGACCCAGTAAGTTCTGAGCAAAACTGATTGCAATAGAAAGTATAAAAACGCTCCAAGAAAGACAACTCAAAATAAATTTAATTGCCTAAATAAAAAATAAAAAGCGTTGTCTCCACTTTAAGACCATCCTGGTCATAGGCCTGCGGTTGTTGTTTTTTTTGTTTTTTTTTGTTTGTTTTTGCAACTTATTGATCTCTGTGGTATCGTTATAATTATTGCACAATTGTATAAATATATAGGCCTGTTCATGTACCTGGTATTCAGTAGTTATTGTATTTATTTGATCTTCAAAATGTGAGTAAAGCGAGTTACAATAAACATTTAACTAGCATTGAAATGTAACAAGTAATACTACTCAGGGCCGGTCTTAGGCCACTGCAGCCAATGAGGTCACAGTGGGCCCCGCGCTTTCATAGGCCCCGCGCTAATTCTATGTGTAATAGGGTTTGTTGCTGAACATATATGTGTCAGACGCGAATAGCCCAATTTTTCTGTAAAGGAAATTACAAAAGTCATTTCTTCTATATATCTTCTATATAAAATTCAACCACAGACCTATATATATATTACAATAAATTTACGTTTTTGATTTCGAGTTTCGATTTATTTAGTGGTTACTGTTTTACTATTGCATACCAAGTATTAGAGTTTAGAAAAACCCAGTTTCTTTTCTTGTGCTATTCCTATAGTCATTTTTTATTAGAATAAAGTATAGATATTAATAAAGACTAAAGTTGATTAATTATTAGATTATTATATATAGACATAGGACATAGATCTAATAATTTAGGCTACCGTAATACATTTACCATAATCTATACTTAACTTAATGTACTTAACTAGATCCATAGATCTATCTATAATTTAGTCAATCTAGATCTATACAATATTCATTATAATATTTCTTCTTATTTAATAAGTTAGTACTTAGACTTAGATCTATTATAGTTTATAATAAATTTACTTTTCAATGCCTAGACCTAATAAAAAAATGCTAATGATTTCTAATGACTGTTTTTTTTTTATAGTAATAGGCCTACTAGATCTAGGTCTAGACTTAACTTAAATCTAGTCTAAAATAATGACTGTCTAAGACTCGAGATGATTGAGACTTTCACATACAGATGTTGTTAGTAATACGGTTAATAATGTCGGCGGGCAAAAACCAAGGTTAGGAGGATACTTATTAAAGAACTCTTGTATGCAGATTGTAGCTGACTCTGATATTCAGCTCCAGACCCTGGTTTACAAACTATCTGCTGCTTGCCAGAAGTTCGGCAACCTGCAACCGCAGCTGTGTATCAAGGATTGGCCTCTTTAGCCACACAAGAAGTCGCAAAGGGAAAAGATCGTCTCACGAGACGTAAAATGCCACAGAGAGAATGTCGGCTGAAAGTAAACTGTATTCATATATAAAATTCTTTTTTTTTGTACTAAAAAAAAATAGGTGCCGGTACTCATGATAGATTGCTAACTTTCAACTACTAATAAATTAACAATTAACGTTGAAATACTATAAAAGTAATAATTTTTCCCGACATTGAAAAAAGGTGCCGGTACAAGTACCGGTGCGTACCATCACAAAAATATATGTATAACTCAATCTTCTTTCATTACATTTTTTTGCGGGGTTATTGCTACTTAATACATTGATACCGGATCGATTTATATAGGGCCTAAGTATACAAGCAGGATCTCAAGCATTGGATACATTTATTTTTTAAATACAAAGTTTTATAGAAGAGGCAATTATGGGCGCCCACAGGGATGTGCGTCTGAATTCTGAGTAGTCACGTTTTAGCCATTAAAAAATATTAATGAAATACTTCTTCCAGGTGTGTTTTTTTATTACGTAGATGTAGATTTAATCAGAATCCAGGCGACGCAGTATACTAGAGAAAGCCGAGAAGATCGAAAAGAGCTGGGAAACCATAAAAAAACAAAACAACTAGCAATAGACTGTGGAGAGTGACGTGTTTTTGTTGAGGTCATATGTTCTATGAGGAACCCAAAGAAATGATGATGATGAGGGGTTGTCACGGTCAAAGAAGATCTTTGAAGGTAGCTTGAGTAAAAGGTATCATATGCTACAGTGCAAGTGATCTTGGAAGATGCTTCTTTTGAATAAAGATCTCATGACCGTGACAGACATTCCTATGGTGATTTAACAGAAGGCAGGAGATCCGCTTGTCTTCCACTTCTAAGGTACACTGATGTATGCAAACGCGCCATAAAGCTCTTTAAAGTCGGCACTAACAGCTGGGAAAAAGTGGCACTGGATAGATCCACAAGAAAAGTAACCTTTAAAAGAAAGTCCTCGATTGCAGATGCCAAGTAGAAATAATGGTGAAAAAACAAAGGATTGGCCTCTTTACTCACACAAGAAGTTACAAGGAATAAAATCATTTAAAGTTTAAATCATTAAAAAAAAAATTTTTTCTCTTCATGAAATTGTGTATCGAAAAATGCCGGGTACTTGAAATAAGCTAGTACTAAAAAAACAACACAGATCTTGGGTAAAATACTCATCAAATAAAGTACTGTAAATGTGCACTTTCCCGCGCTATTTTTAACTCTTTTTCTTTTTATAGCCTCTATCTGGTTTGATCTCAATCACCCGTATTTTTGTGCATAATTTTTTTCTCTATTAGGCACACTTATTATTATATCATAATAATGTCAGTTTAATTTATAAAGAGAACTGAAAAATGCAAAGTTATATAGGAAAAAAAGCCACTTCCGGCCCAATAGTTTTGAAAAACGATACGAAACGAAATAGCAGCAACAAACCCTATTATTAATTGCAAAATATATACGAATAATTCCTGAAATTGTAATGCACTTATAAAATCTACTGAAAACTCAAAAACATCTCCTGAAAAATAAACAAAATAGTCATTTGTGGGTGTCATTCAGTACGGAAAGCGCCAATCCTACGCGCGAAAAAAAAGGCATTGTCAGTTTTTATGTAGTAAAGTGAAATAATCGAACTAATTTTCCCTATAACCGGAAGTTCCAGTACCTTTTTTACTTTTATAGTAAAATATAAATATGCCAAAGTTTGCAAGGTTCGTAAAGTAATACAAAGCCGAATTTATTTTTTAATAAAAAATCTTTTTTTTACTTATTATCCTTATTTCCACCCAGCCTAGGCCCCGCGCAATCAGTTTCGCATAGGGCCCCGCTAGGACCGGCCCTGATACTACTACTTACTATTACTCATTATGTTATCAGAGGGGTTATGGATTCATACTGTACCCCTTTATGTATATATAATATACGCTCTACATGGCAGGTGAGGTAAAGGTCATTTGTTTCTGTGGCCCAAGGTTAACCATGGTGTCATCTGACCAGCACAACGAGCTAACTGGCTTTACTTTTCCCAAGTAATATGTATCAATTAGAGTTGTGGTGGAATTAGAGTCGCCCTAACGATTCCGAAACTAAATATCCCAGTCTTCACCAAGATTCGTCGAGCTCAAGATTCTGCACTTTGGAAGGCAAGAGCTTTACCGCTCAGCCATAGTGCGTCCACATCAACTATGAATCATTAATATTACATTTGAATAGAAAATGCCAAAGTTTTCCTAACTTACCCAGGGAGACAGAAATACACAAAGCCGTAATGACAGTCAAGAGTCTGAGCATCTTTGAAATTAAAAGTAGCTCGTTATTTTTTACTTCAGATGTATGCTATAAAACTCTGAGCCTATTGACACTAACCCAGATCTTTATTAACAGTTCGCAGCGCAATCCACGTCCTTTTACAGGATATATGTGTAATTAGGTGATAGGGAAAGTCAACGTAAACATAGACCCGCCTAGTTTTCTTGTGTATTTTTTCAAACGATACATCATTCTGACATATGGATTAGGGGCCCTGTGGGAAATAAGTTTATTTATATTATGTAGGAATTTGAGCAGTCGATTGATCTCCCTTGTTTCATTTATGTGTTTTAATAATTTTAATAATTATTATTATCTAATTTATAGAGCGCTGTTAAAGGTGATACTGAAGGCTCAATGCGTCGTGATAACATTACAAAAAACATAATTGGTTATTTGAAGATGGTCTTTGAAAATATTTTTACTTCAAAACGTTTGTTTGAGAACATGCACTTTATAATTAGGCTCTCCTTCAACAAAAGGATGATGACCATACTATGATATGCTGCAGCTTTACTACCAGGAATAAAACACCAAACAAAACCCTTAACAGGTCCTAACACAAAGTTATTAACAAGCCATAACAATACGGCTATGTTATGTGTAAAATTATGTATGATGTATAACAAAATGTGCATGTTGCTCAATCGCATTGCGTAGTCTGATATAGGACTTTTATGGCCAAGCATTCCAGCAGTTACAAGTATTTTTTTTTTACAAACTGATTCTGAACAAGTTTATGTACTAGAAAAACTTGTTTAAAACATATATATTGTAAATTTAATTTTTTTTTTGAGAAAACTATATCACTACGCCTTGAAAAAGATAGTGCCGAGATGCCAAAAATCACAACTAATAAAGGTCCACAAAAAATGGCGTGTCTAATATTTCATATTTTCAGTAATTCGACGGTAACTTTAGTCATCTCGTACTCTTTCGTGTATACAGAGAGATTGTGATTGATGGAGTTATCACCTTCCATACCAGCTACACAGCTTCTTTTTTTTTTCACCCCTCGACCTTTTTTCAAACACACAAAAACACACACACACACAAACAAAACACATACATAAAATGAACAAGAGAATATGCAATGCAAATATTAGTATTTACTCATTTTGTTGAACTATTGCCTTGCATGTGACATGTGGTACATGCTTTATTGTATAATTAAAGTGGGTGACACATGTGATTTTAGTCAGAATTTTTATGCAGTCCGAAAAAACAAGAGTACAAATAGCTGTAGTAAAACAGATGGGGAAAGATAACACAGAGTCTGCAATTATTTTCTACCTCTTGGCATGGGTTGTACTTTGCCTTTGGCGGAGAATCCAAAGAATATTGTATCCAAGTACCTGAATGAATGAATAAAATAAGAAAAGAATTTCTTAAACAACTTTTTAAAAAATTGTGTTTACTTATCGTAAGCGTGGTTGTATCAATTAGTTTGGATCAATCGTGTATTTAGATTTGTATTAAATCAAAAACTAACCAAAATAAATATGAGCCATTACAAAAATTTATATTCGTTACAAATATTTTTTAAGGCCGAAATTTTGGCACAATTATTTTTTTTTTCACCTGACAACTGTAATGGATGCATGTGTAGATCAGATGTACTTGAAGTATTTCTAAAATGATCAAGTTGACTAAGTGCGTGCGTACCTTGTGAGGTGAATTACAGTTGCGAATTCTTACTATGCTATCCGTAACAAAGAACAGAAACGTCGATAACCAAGATGACTTCAATGTAAACTTGATACAATAACGTATATTTAAAGAATGGGCCACAGTCTAGTCACTCACAAAGAACAATGTATTCCCGCCAGGAGTCTAGCAGTAACTGGTTTTCTATACGTCATCAATCTTAACCTTCTAACACAACATAAGAATCAATTTTAAAAAAAATAGGTAATTAACTTTATTGTAGCTTTTCGTATAGGTGAATACGAACTTGAAATAGAACCAATAGATAACTACGAAATCTTCCACGTTCATAGGCTGGTCGCTAACAGAGTGGTTACCGCGTTAATTTAAGAAGCCTGAGAATTTAGTTCAAATTCAGGTTGTTCAATCTCGAAAAAAGAAAAGACGCTATTAGTTTTGTGTGTTTGTCGTCCGCCAGTCCGCCCGTCCCGTTAGATCTCGTAAACTAGAAAAGATATTGAAAGTCTAACATGATGATATTTTAGACCATTCAAAGTTCTGATGCATGAATACTATTTTTTTTTTCTGAAAGCCAAAAATCTGATTTCTTAAATCACTTATGCAAACAGTTTTGTTCATAATAATACAACACTTTTAAAACTATTCACTAATAAACAAACACGGGAGACTCTATTAAAGGATAACACATACACCTATTTTATAAAATGTTTATGCAAAAAAAAAAAAAAAAATTACAATTGTATTTCTAAATTTTGGAAATTTAGTCATAGAAACTACCACATTTACACACAAAAAAATTTTTTTGAAAGTCAAAACATCTATTTAGTATGCATATAAATCAGTCATAATTTTAAATAACAATTAGTAAGTAGTTTTTTATATTATCGCGTGAACTGCAGTGCCACCCTATAGTACACTTTACTTTTTTTTTATGTTTTTTTTTTGAGGATTTTAATAAGAGATTAACCCTTTACAAAACAAGTAGATCAATTAGATATTCATTATACGTCTAATATTAGACATAGGTTGGGCTATGTACACATGTCACTTTCACTTTCACCTATCCAATATGCGTCCTTGACATGGTTTATTCATTGTGAACATTTCGAATGCAAAGAAAAATACTTAAAAATTAGATTTCGCGGCTCTATACTTTGTCCACAAGACGAGCTAATTATAGATTCATACCAATTTCTCAAAATCCCTAAATATTTATTTAAATAAAGATCGCCTTTTTTTTAATAGCGTATGCTAAGGGGAAGAACTTAGCCCACAAAAACTGAATTATCTACGACGTGGAAGTTGTCTCCCTTATTTGTTAATTTTGATTTCGAGATTGTTACCAATAATTAATTTACTAAATATGTATTTTTTTTTATTAATTCCTGTTTTGTTAGGTATCTATATATATATTCCTCTAAGTAAGAGGTCAAACACACAAAAGTTCAAACAACAACAAGCAAGCAACAACAAGTAAATAGGGAAGATCCCATGGCGCAAGCACGCGGTGTGAATGGACCCAATCCGCACTATTTCATTCACAAAATAGCATAGACATAAATAAATATAGACTGGAAAAAGGAAGTAACTTCGTGTAACTCTTGAAACTAGAACGACAATACACAGATAGATACTACTCTCAGGTTTGACTTTAGCGCGGGAAATCTGTTATATCATGTTATAAAATGGTTCAATTTAATAATTTATACACCTAAAAATTAGCACGGGTCCAAAGAAAGTTTGGGACCCTCTGTGGTCGCATATGTTGTTGTATTTTTTTATTCATGAATTCACTTATAACAAGTAAATGGGAAGATCCCATGGCTCGATTATAGAACTTCTCTTCGCAGATAGTCCATTTAATCAAATTAACATTCAAATTTGTTTTTCTAAAGCATTGTTACATGAGTGCAGCTATATTCTTAAAGTTGCGTAAATTAAGGTCAATTAGCCATATTCATAGTATTTTTCATTCATGAATTCACGCATTCACTTTACTTATATCAAGCAATTGGGAAGATCCCATGGCGCAGCATATTGTGAATGGGAAATAATATATCCAAATCCGCACTATTTTCATTCACAAAATAGCATAGCATTTTTTTTTACTTTAAAAAGATTTTAATAATGTCCGGAAATTTCCAGGACTTTTTCGACCGGCGGCATAGCATTTAATACCATTTCAGGAGATTTCCAGGGTGCTCCTGGTAAATCAAGAGGCCGCGGGAAATCTGTTATGCTTTATAAAATGGTTCAATTTCATAATTTATACACCTAAAAATTAGCACGGGTCCAAAGAAAGTTCGGGACCCACTGTGGTCGCATATGTTGCAGTGCCTAAGGCCTGCCCTGGAAAATAGCGGCGTATGCTATGCCGCCGGTCGACTAGTAATAAATAATTGTTTGCAGTATCAACTTGATCGCAGAATGCGAGTGGGAGAAATAGCGTTAACAATTATTAAAGAAAATGTAGCCCAACAAACTACCCGTATTTGTGAATACTGAAGAATTCGTTCCCCTTGCCGGTATCGAATACAATAATTAATTTCCAGTAATTAATTAACTATTTGATAACTTTTTTTTATTCATGTCTTGCCTATACCAATGAATAATTTGGCCACGTTTCAACTTGATTCGAGAATGGGTGTGGTAGAGGTAACGTGTACAGTAAAATCCGTTGGATTATTACAAAGCTTCTATCAACTCACTCTGTCTGTAAAAAGATTGTACATGTTAGTCCTCCCACACCCGATCTCAGATCAATCTGAAATTAAAGTGTAGAGAAGTAGAGTGAAGTGCATAGAAGTGCAGAGAAGTAGAGTGAAGTGCAGAGAAGTGCAGAGAAGTAGAGTGAAGTGCAGAGAAGTGCAGAGAAGTAGAGTGAAGTGCATAGAAGTGCAGAGAAGTAGAGTGAAGTGCAGAGAAGTAGAGTGAAGTGCAGAGAAGTAGAGTGAAGTGCAGAGAAGT
>JADKLZ010005243.1:5260434-5286254 GCA_021533235.1 Biomphalaria straminea | reverse complement strand
GTGAAGTGCAGAGAAGTGTAGAGAAGTAGAGTGAAGTGCAGAGAAGTACAAACAAACATTAGCATTAACATTGAATCTCTTTTAATGCATAATAGCGTTGTTTATTGGAAAGATAATGCACTTTTGACAAATCTCAATTCATATCGCCTCACGTTTTGCATTTTATGTAGCAAAGTTATGTAGCAGTATTACACGGCGGTGGTGTAATATTTCATATTTAATGAGAAAAAAAATGGACATTCATTTGGAGTTCCCTCAAGTGGGGGTCTGTAGGGGACTTCCAAATTTGGACACACTCCTTCCCCCACCCTAGCAACGTCGATGGATATAAGCCCCTATAACTGCGGCAACGTCAATGGATATAAGCCCCTATAACCGCTATGTTATAACAGCTCATTGCATATTTTAAAATGATATTTATATTTAAAAAAAATATTATAGCCTCTATCAATGAAGATATAAAAATTAAAGTAATCATGTCGTTTTATAACAACAAAATTTCAATATGTTGATTTGAATTTTAAAAGCCCATTGGGTCACGGATTTATCTTCGTAGATTGAGACTTTTTAAAAAAGCGATAGGAAGACTTCTGAGGGTTAAAAAGTCTTAAACTACGAAAATAAATCCTTGACCCTTCTCGGGTTCAAGTCATCCGTTTACCTTCTGCAAGGGCAAGAATGAGAGCGAGCATTATGAGCTTGAAAAGCATTTTCTCCCTTTGTTAGTGTGAGTCTTGCTCTCTGTTGATACGACAAACAGTTTATAGGTTTAATTTATAGATGTTTTAAGCCTTTCAAGCCGGATGTAACACAAATCATGCCATTGGCAATGTTTCTCATAGGAAGTATTTGAAACTGTAATGTTTCTAAAATGATATTGGCAATCCATCACGTTTTCGAAAATGTATTTGGTTTAGAGACTTGTGGAATATTCTTTGACATGCTTTGATTGGGAAAATAAAAAAAACCTTTAAAATGTCGTTTTGTTTTTATGCAGAATTCATTTTTCCGTAGAACACTCAATTTTTCCTGTTAGTATTATCGTGTACTTGATATAGAATGGAGTCATATTTAAATCCTCCTATACGGAGTAATACAAATAATTGAAGATGGACAACTTTACAAAACATTTTTTTTTTTGTAATTATAAAAATATATTGCTTAGATATGCAAAAGAAATATTTAAAATGAATATTCGATATTAGAGAGGAAAAGCTGGCAAGTGTCAGTAGTTTTGAATACCACGAGCTATCGTCTCAGATAAATGAACCAAATTTGAACTACTGGCTAGAATTACACAGTCCACAGCAACAGTTTTGCTTGCTTGCGAATCTTAAAAGCTGACTAGAGAGCACGATCCTAGCAATGGAATAGAGCTGCTCCAAAAAGATCCAGGGTATCACTAACAAAGAGACCGCCTCACAAATAAAGAGATTAGAAAATGAATCCCACGATAACATAGTAACATTTGTCAAAACACGCAAACTGAAATTCTGTTGCCACATCACAAAGTTCTCAGGGCTAGCAAAGACCTTCCTTCGGGGAACAGTACCAGGAAAAAGAAGAGGTAGACAAAAAAATGGATAAGAAGAAAACATAAAAGAATGGTCAGTCTTGTCACTCAAAGAAATTATATCCAAGACAAAAGACTCATAAGATTGGAGAAAGATCATGTGTGGTGCCCGAAAAGTTCCATTGACTAAGGTATAGGTAAAGGTGAATATAATTGAACCATTACAGTACTCCCTTATCTTGTGAAATTGATGCCTGTCTTTTCTCATTCTATTTGTTTCTTGCAATGGTTCATTATTGCATGAATTTTTAGTGAATTTTTTCTTTATTCTGTAAGTAATCAAATGATCTTTCTGGCATAGTCATAAATTGTTTTGTTGCGCATTTTCAAGTTTCTTTTTATCTATTGAAAAACAAAAGGCTCGAACCTACGACAAGTTATTAGAGCGACATTCTAACTATTTTGCTAAAAAGTCATAATACTATGCGCAAAATTTCAGATTGAAAAAAAAAAAAGATTCATTTTAAGCGCCCCCCTCGAAAGGGGAATAGACGTAATTAGTTTTGTGTGATTTGTCTGTCCATACGTCCGTTCGTGCCGTTCAGATCTCGTAAACTAGAAAAGATACTGAAAATCGTAATATTTTAGACTATTCAAAGTTCTGATGCAACGGCTACTATTTTTTTTTCTGAGAGCGAAAAAATTTTTAAATCAAATATGCAAGCATTTTTTTTTATAAAAATACAACTATTTACTATTAATAGTAACAAAATCTGAGACGATTTAGTAAGGGAGATGACTATTTACCAAATTTTTAACACAATTATGAAAACGGTTTTAGATTTTTCTTTTATTTTGACATCGTATAGCTATGGTAAATAATCTAAGTCCTACAATTTAGCCATAATTACAAAAATTGTTTACTTTTGTTTTTAATGTGCTTACAAGTGAAATATAATTTGAAACAACAATTAATAGGCAGTGTTACCTATAATAATAATAGGCTTGTCTTCGAATCCGAAGATTAGTAAGGAATACTATATCTGCCGTGACTGTGCAGTCCCAGCTGTGACCTACATATTTTGCCACATCCAGGGCAAGCAAAACCATTGTCCGCAGGTGGTCGGTTTAGATTTTCTTTTCGTCGTCTGCGTTTGTCCTCGGCGGCAGATTTTCTTTCGGTCTTAAATGTGTATCCCGCGGCCTTCGTGAGTGACCTCCAGCTGTCTCGTTCCGACGCCTCATGCAGCCAGGTGCTCTCTTCTATACCTATAGTGTACTAAAGCTCAATACAATACCACCGACACATTTATTTAAAGAATGCAACAGTATATCACGTGACTCGATACTAGAGATTAACTCTTCACAAAACAATTAGATCAATTGGGCCATTTAACGTCACCTTCATCTTCTCCTATCACTTTGTCTGTTGGATTTTTGGGGTACCACACAAGATCTGCCAACCGTCTTTCTACATTTCTATTTGTCCTTTTCACTGACAAGTCTGTCCATTCTTTGATGTTGTTCTCACGTCGCTTTCTCTGACTTCCTCTTCATCTTCTTCCTGGTACTGTGCCTATAAAGTTTGAGTTTACGTTTTTTGACAGTAGTTAGAGGGTCATCGTGAGGTCTAATTACTGTATTAATTCCTGTTTTAAATCTCTTCATTCGTGATGCGGTCTTTGTACGTGACATCTAGGATTTAACCAAATCTTCATAACCATTAGCTCGCTGAATACATGTGAACATTTATTCATGTGAATAACATCAATAAATCTCCGTATCCTGTGGTATCAAGTCGAAAAAAAATACAACCTAACCTGTCTTTTAACTTTCGACCGAACCATTTCAGGAGCTGTTTTTCCACACAAACTATCTTTGTAACTTTTTTTTTTACGTATGGTTTTGACATGTTCATTTGTAACTTGTGATTTCAACCATGTTTAGACAATGAAGAAAGTTTGAGCTATTAATTTTTAAAAAAATCACTTTAAAAAAAAAAGTATCTAACCATACCACCCTCATAAAATTCTACCAGTGTGCACATTGAAAAAGCTGTGCTAATGTACATCTTGATAAATCTCTACCTATGTAGTACCAAGTTCCCTTTCAGGCCTTAAGATCAATAGTATAGATGATTTAAAGGTCATCTGTTTCTATGGCCCCCGGTTAAGGAGGGTGTCATGTGGCCAGCACAACGACCAACCGCCTTTACGTTCCACAAGTAATGTCAGGTACTCAGAGGAGTCCAGTCTTCACCAGGATTGGAACCCTGGACCCCGGTTCAAAAACCAAACGCTTTACCTCTCAACCACTGCTCCTAATTTACTTATGTAAACCTTGATAAAACTCTACCTATGTACACCAGGTAGTCCAGCCACCTGATCCCGGATACGCAACTCATTAGTTGAATCATTTTCTTTACTTTGCGATATTGGTGGAAAGTATTTGAATAGCCAGGGGACATTCCATAAAAATCTTTGAGATTTGATTGGTTTAAAAGTCGTGTTTTGGATCCACTAGGGAAGTAAAGTTTGTTTTTTTATATATATAAATATATTTCACACTGATTTTAACACTTTTACTTCTGTTCAGCGCATTAGGAGCGGGAATCTTTTTTTCCACAGAAGTCGTTCCTAGAGGGCCTCCACAGTCTCTTCCCAGCTGTTGCCCATGGAATTTAGGCTCTCTCTAGAAAGGTGCTACGCTATGTTGGAAGGGGACTTCCTTGATTTAGTGTTCGTCTTTTCAGCTTCCATCTTATAGGTCATGTGACTATGGTGAGTCTCGATGCTCACCTTACCCATTCTAACCTGTTTGTAGTGAACGGTTTCTTCAGAGTCATATTCTCTAAAGAAACTAAGTCATTTCAGATCTTCAGCAAAAAAAAAAAAAAATCATTAAAAATGTATTTGTTTCAATACCTCTATTCAAGTCATAACTTCATGGAGGGGGTAACCTGGGCGCTGTTTTTTTTTTAAAGACTCTAACGATTTATCTAGAAATTTGAGAGTTGATGTTAATTACTAAGAAAAGAAACTGCCTAGTAGCAATCACGTAGAGTGTTGGCTTTTGGACCTTGACGTAGTGGGTTCATATCCCAACTAGAGCAGATTTTTTTGAGGGCGCGGTGGCTTAGCGGTAAAGCGCTTGGCTTCCGTACTGGAGGTCCCGGGTTCAAATCCTGGTGAAGGCTGGGATTTTTATTTCGGGATTTTCGGGCGCCCTTGAGTCCACCCAGCTCTAATGGGTACCTGACATTAGTTGGGGAAAAGTAAAGGCGGTTGGTCGTTGTGCTGGCCACATGACACCCTCGTTAACCGTAGGCCACAGAATCAGATGACCTTTACATCATCTGCCCTATAGATCACAAGGTCTGAAAGGGGGAACTTTTTACTTTTACTAAGAAAAGAATTACAGGCTCTGGGAAGAAGGAGCACTTGTGAGATTTTATTTGGAGTAGAAAATAAGAAATATGCCTGTATCTTTGTATTTTTATGAGTAGTTTGTTAGGTTTGGTTTTGATTTTGTTAATTCAATCGTCAATTATTTTTGTTATGTTTTATATTTTTGTTTGATTTGTAAAAAAAAAAAATGTCTTATAATTAACTCTTATGATTTGCTTCACTTTTTAATATTTTCATCAAAATGGTATTTCCCATAGACATAAACTAAGATAGACTGGCCAATAAGAGAGTTTTATGAAAACAAAATGTGTGACTTGCGATTGTGTGTACTTTATTTTATGTCTTTACATTTTGTTTAATCTCTAAGACTGAAGCTCGTGCAATTTTTTAATTTTTCATCATTCGGAAATCCGAATTCAATAGATATACATGTTTTCAAGTTACATAAAGTTACAACCTTTTTCCAGTCTATTTTTAATTATGTCTATGGTATTTCCAAGGTAAAATTTTCATCTAGATATTGTGAGTTTTTAGTCCCTGTGACTGGTTCACGTGAATAAAATAAGTTGCTGTTGTTTTTTTTTTGTTTGTTTGATTGTTTTTAGTTGTTGTTTTTTTTTTTTGTTACTCTTAATAACTGGCATTTTTCTGAGAGGAACGACATGCTCCAATTCGATTCCCATTTTTGAAGTTCATTCATTCTCTTTGTAAAATTTCTGTATCTTGTGTTGTTTTTATTGTGCTAAATAATAAGCAATCATCTGCAAATAATCTTAACTTCTACCTGAACTTATGTTCTCTAAATACTTAGAAAGAGAGTGGGTCTAAGACTGTTCATTTTATACACCTGAGTTTGCTGCTATTGGTGTTGAATTGGGACCTATTTATTTTAACAGTCTCTGTTTAATGTTCTCTTTCTATCAGGATATATCCTGAATCCATGGATGTAATGAATCAAAGTATTTTAGGTTTCTAAGCAGGCTATAATGGTGAACTTTGTCGAATGCCTTATAAATGTCTATAAAAATGTGCATCTATTAGCTCATTAGTATCTAGTCCGTTTAGAGAATGATCAATAAATCCTGTTGGTTGAGACTCACATGACCTGTATGTTTATGTCGTATAGTGAGGTGATTATGTTTATCTAAGTGACCGGTAGGACCTCTACATATTATGTATTCTAGTATTTTACATGTACTGCTTGCGAGTGATACTGATCTGTAGTTCCCTGGATCAGATTTTTTTTTAAATATTGGAATGAATTAAGCTTCTATCCAGTCCCTGGATGACTTTGTACGGTAGACAACTACACAAATCATTACAATGGCGAATTTATTAAGTTACTTCCCTTTTTTTCCAAGAGATGTAAACATGTTGGTTATAAATAAATAACAGAACAAAACTTTTTCAGGATTTATTTAATACATAAGTAAGCAATTGAGACAACTACTCTCTCTCTCTCTCTCTTTCTCTCTGTTTATTTCTCTCCAACTCTTTCCTTTTCCCTCTCTCAAACAATATGTCTCTCTATAAGTCTCTCTCTCTCTCCCTCTCTATCATCTTAATTATATTGGATATACGGACACTGATCTCTCTTTGTGGGCTTTCAGAAAAAATAAAAGAGTAGAGGTGTAATGAAATGGAACAAAAATAACCGTAAAATAGAAGGGTAAACAATCTCCAGCTGGTTTGGTATTTACATTATTTCTTGAATACATCACAAGACAAGCTTGTTTGGTTATAGAAAAAACATTATTTAAAAAAAGCGCCTGCCTATAAAGTGTTTGAATAAATTAATGAACTAAAGCTTACGCATTTATTTCTTAAGGTCAATTATATTTTAAAAGAAAGCAAAATATTAAAAAATACATCTAAAAAAAAGGACTCCACATTTTATAGTGATATTTCTCAATACTATAAAGTTTATTTCCCTTTTGTTATATAAAAAAAAATTAATTGATTACAATTATATCATTAAATAATACGTTAATTTTTTATTGATTCGTGTTATGTTGGGAGCAAATAAATAATTGTGTTGACTTTCAATTTGATACGAGAATGGAAAGTGAAAGAAATAACTTGTTTAACATTGTTACCAGACAAACAGACAGACTGACTTCAGTTAATAAAAGCTTTGTGAAAAGAGCTGATTATAATACCCTTTTATAATTATGTTATAGTTATTAGCCTTTCTGTAATACGATTCTGTAAGTAACCTCTGACTGTGCCTCGAATGATTCCCCTACATACTGGACATTTCCTCAGCTCATAAGAACACTCCAGGCAGGTGACAAAATGACCACAGGGCAGGAACACTATAGCCACAGGCTGATCCAGACATATCTTACAGGTGGATATCTGACGAAGTTCGATGTTCTGACTTTGAAGAACTTCAACGGAATCTGGAAAATGAAGTAATCCATTTTAAAAATCGGAAAAATCTCATAAGAAAACAGCCACCCGCTCCATCATAACTACGTCAAGTCGTCGCGAAGTGGGCGACTGCTGTCAATCAAGACAAGAACAGAGTGGTACAAAAACTCGTTCGTTCCTTATCCGGTCAGACTATATCAACACCATCCGTTGACTAGGAAACACGAAAAGAACCAAGATGCCTGTGTGTAGTCGCTGAATGAACTCTTTATGTTTGGTCTGTTCTATTTATATGTATGTTTCTGATGTGTTTATATGAGAAAAGAGTCCTTGTAATCACAATTAATTTTCATAAGGATCAATAAAGCAGTCTTAGTCTTAGATGATTCTTTATTTTAAACTATTTTTTTAATGTCCAGATACGTAGCGATGTAAAATTTACATTTGTTCACCAAATTAAGAGATAGATCTGATTGCCTATCCCCTTAACCTAGGGTCCTGGGTTCGAATCTCGATAAAGACTAGGATTTTGAATTTTGGGATTTTTTAGGCTGTCCTTATATTCCCCTAACTCTGATGAGTACCTGACTTTAATTGGGGAAAGTAAAGGCGGTTGGTCGTTGGGCTGCCACATGACACACTGCTCGTTAACCGTTGGCCAAAGAAACAGATGACCTTAACATCATCTGCCCTATGTGATCGCAAGGTCTTAAAGGGAAACTATTTTAACTTTCTATTCCCATAATCATCTTAACTCTTTCTCTCCGTAATTATTTTAACCACGTTTCGACGGAATTGTTCATTTCACTCAGTAGTAATTGGCCACCTTTTTCTGATAACGCTTCAGTGACGTTTTCGTTTTGTTATCAGAAAATGTTTATTTTGGTATAGAATTAAAGGTGAATGCATGTTATTTTTATGTAAGCAAAGTAATGTTTATACAATCATACATCGATTTAATTTAATGAGTTTAAATCAACGATTGTATCGTCAATTAGGAAAGAAAGAGTTAATTATATTGGATATACGAACACTGATCTAGAGAGTAATGTCGATTAGTATGCTATGCTGGACATAGCATCTTTAGATATTTAATCCACATAAACAAATTAATATAGCATCCATTAGATTAGAAAATAATAAATCTTAAAGGAAAGTTGTGTATTATCCACTATCTTAACACTCCACTGCCATTAAGTCCATACACTAAAAGAAATGAGACACGTAATTATTAATTACTAAATAATTCTGATTGCCAATCCTTAATTGTTGTAAGAATTGAGTTGAGGACTCTAGACCAGTGGTTCCCATTGTGGGGTGTTGTCAGGCCTCGATAGTGTGAAATGTTCTTGAGTATTGTATTAGGACCTCTTCTGGCCTTATTGTAATTATTTTTGTATTATTAATTAAGCTTACTGAGTTCTAAGATCACAACGAACAAAATTATGAATCCACTCAGGTGTCACAGACTTGACGTTTATTTAACACCGAAAATATAAATTGGCAATCTCAGCTACAAATGACTTGAATATATTACACCAATATTTTACAATCACTTATAATCCAAAAAAATGAATTCACATTAAGTACATAGAAAAGCTTTCTATTCTGCAGACCAAAAAACATCTATCCTTTATTACATCATTGCATCAACTGACTAAAACATGTTGTCCCCTGTTGTTATGTGAACAAAAATGGTACCTCCATGAAGACACTGTGAAGTCCCCATTTTCATGTATACTGAAATCATCTCGTGCATCTCACTCTAATCATAGTGTTACAGGTATGCCCACTTCCAGCTCCACGGAAAGACTTTGAAGGGGTACGTGTTTTAACTCTGGTATCTGCGACATTTGCATCCAGTTTTAACAGAGAAAAAAGTTTTGAAATACATCTCGTCTTCTCCAACTTCATATGAAGTTGCTTTTTCAGCATTTGCAGTCATTATGTAGAAAAAAAGGAACAGACTACAGGAGGTGGAACAGGTTAAAATTAACAACCAGGGAACCAAATTATATGCTCTGTCATCTCAGTACATTGATGCAAGTACATAGAAAATGTGTTTGGGGCTGGACGAGGGTTACTCAGGTTACACAATTTATAAAAAGTATTTAAATAGCTTCATAACTACAAGGTCGCACTACCACCATTATGCTATGTTAACTAGTACATCAAATTTGGCCTACATGGATGCGTTAGGAAAAGCTATTTTCATCTTAAATTACACTTAATTTTGAGACTATAGAATTCTATGAGTAGATGAACTCATGAAAGCTTAATGATCAGATGGCCTTAAAACACTACCAATGATGGTATATTCAAATATTTCAAAAGTATAACTTGGCTTATAAGAGTAATCAAATATTTACCTGTACAGTGTGCCATGTTATCGGAGATCAGAGATTTAAGGTCCGGTGATGAGCTGAGAGTTGACTCGTCGTAAAGCTGGTCAATCAACTGGTCTGATGTAAGAGGGCAGCTATCTACATCAGATATAAGAAGAAAGAAATTAAAAGTTTCCTCATCAATTTATAGGGCAGATTGTTGATATCGTGCGTAAAGGTGAACGCGTTCAATATAATAAAGTATCTTTCTCCGCCATGACACTAATGGTTGTTTTTGCCTGTTGCTGTCTGTGAACCTAGATCTTAATTAACATGATGGCAGCGGTGTATTAATTTATGTAAATGTCAATGTTAACGGGGTAGTCATGTGTCCAGCATAACGACTAACCAACCTTTACTTTCCTCAACTAATGTCCCAAATTAAAGTGCGTATGTTCAGGGCTTCCTAACAATCCCGAATTTCAAAATCCCTGCTTTCTCCGAGATTCAAACCCATGACCAGTCGTTACGGAATTCAAGTGTTTTAACAAATGATGGTTATAAGCTTAAAAAAATAAAGCGTTTTTATTTCGACATTTATTTTTAACTGGCGTCTCGATTGTCCCGGGTTCAAACCCTGCCACCCCTCCCCTATCCTGTGGGAAATTTAGGCAACGATGTAACAAGCCTTCAAGTCAGAAGGATAAAGCTAGCTGGAGATCTCTTACAAAGGCGGAAAGATTCAAATTCCAGCATTTGTCAAACGTTACAAAGTATTCATGCACAATATGTTAAAAGGATTAGTCCCAACGTTGTTGTTAGCCGTAGTAACATTTTTTTACTCACCTGTTTTCAAGGATAAAGCCAATTTCGCGACAGTGTCAAGGTCAAATCCAAGGTCAACAACAGCCTGAACAGCAGGGTCGCTTCGATGTTTTTTTTGGCTGTCTGTAAATAAACTTGAGCATTTGGGATTTCGTGGCAGAAACATTTTTTATAAAGTCCAGAGTTAATATTGATATCTATAAGCTACATATTTGTAAATAGAATGATTCAGATGTCCAAATGGTTCGAGACTTCGTCCCTTTAATGAACCATGTGACCCGAGAAAGGCTTTTATCTCGTGGCCAGGATGAGAGATTGGCTCTTCACCGATCTCTCTGTCAGGGGACCCCCGCGACTAGGTGATCCTTTATTCACACCCGTCTATACATGTAGCATGGTCTCCGAACCTCATCATGAATTCCTCCTTTCATGTGGGCTGGTAAACCACCCCCACGCGGGGGGTCCCTTTATGCCTATGCTGTCCCACCGTAAATAGAATGAAGAAAATGTTGTAGCTCACAGCTATGTCCGTAGAATGGCATAGAAACATCCAATAGATGTAATCTTTATTAATCCTTGATATCAACAGAAGGATTATCTTAAATTGTTAACATCTCTTATCTTCACAATCTTTTCACTTACCTCGTATATATGTGTAATCTCCTTATTTTTCTTAAATTAGAAAACACTTAGTGCGTTCAATGAAGGGATGTATTCTTATGGTGTGTATTGATTCTTAATAAGTTTATAATCTATGTAAAATTTCTAAACAAATACTGGTATTTCTCTTCTTATTATAGCACCATAAAGCCTTTTTTTTTGTTTCCTTAAAGAAACAGATAAGCTAGAAGAAGATAAATTCTTGCAGTTGGCAACGCGAGAAATGCCGCCACCAAAGATAGATCCAATTTTCAATGCATTAGGCCACTTTTAGGTGTGTATAAGCCAGTGCCCCAGCCACAACGCAAAAAATAAATCTACCAACAAAGACAACTCAACAAAAAAACTCACTAGTGCAATGATTTTAAAAACAACTATTTTTCTGTATCATATTAATCTTGTTATCCAGGGGCGTAGCTAAGAATTTTCCATCGTTTGGGGCCCGGGGGGCTGGACCTCTCTGGGGGCCCCTGCATTTTGATTACATTAAATATTAATATAAAAAACACTCATTTAGGGGCCCGGGGGGATTTTCAAATTCTCTCCCCTCCTCCCCCCATCCTAGCTACGCCACTGTTGTTATCACAATGTTTCCATGGCTACGGGGGGAAGTAGAGAGGGGAAGTAAATACAAACAAAAAAATACATATTTATGAAAAAGTAAACAATTATTTTTTACGGTTTCAGAATGAAGAAAGAAAGTTACTGCTCGAAAGGGGGGGGGTGATATGCTTATTAGATTGCTAAGACCATTCTTTAAGCTTAAAATATATTTTAACATTTTTTTAAAAAGTGGCTAAAAGTAATATAATAAGTAACGAAGACATTATATCGTAAAAGGGCTTATTGCGCCCAGTTCGTCCCCCATGGGAGTCCACACGAACAAAAGAAAGGGGAAAAAAAAGTTTTCAGGACTTCATTCTTAGTAACATTTAACTTTCGAGTTTGTTTGTTGTTGTTTTTTTTTAAGTGGAGGGATTATTGTGATATTACTGAGCCCAAGGACACAGTCTACTCTAAACGTCAAAGATTACTTTTATGTCTCTTTCGTTTCAAGTATTCTTAAAGCTGAACTTGTACCTGAAGTAAGAAGTCCGCAATCTGAATGCCTCGTGTCAATGACCAATGTGTGGGAATTCTATAAAGAGAGCACAAGAAATTATACTCTGTTGTACAAACGTGGATTATTACATGGCAATATTCTTTTCAGTATCATGTTATGTTTTTCTTTTTAAAAATTCATTTTATAGTCTTAAATTTATAGATAGATAGATAGATAGATAGATAGACAGACAGACAGACAGACAGACAGACTGAATGATAGATAGATAGATAGATAGATAGATAGATAGATAGATAGAAAGATAGATAGATAGATAGATAGATAGATAGATAGATAGATAGATAGATAGATAGATAGATAGATAGATAGGACAGACAGACAGACAGACAGACTGATTGATAGATAGATAGATAGATAGATAGATAAATAGATAGATAGATAGATAGATAGATAGATAGATAGATAGATAGATAGATAGATAGATAGATAGATAGATTGATAGATAGATAGATAGATAGATAGATAGATAGATAGATAGATAGATAGATAGATAGATAGATAGATAGATATAGATTGATTGATTGATTGATTGATGAGAGACACTGATTGATTCATAAATTTATGTATATAGATACGATTGCTTTGTTAACAACCTATTACCTCTGTTTCACTCCATTCTTTGACTGTGTCAATAAAATCTTGTCCCA
Organism: Biomphalaria straminea; assembly: GCA_021533235.1. Taxonomy (NCBI): domain Eukaryota; kingdom Metazoa; phylum Mollusca; class Gastropoda; family Planorbidae; genus Biomphalaria; species Biomphalaria straminea. Next base: position 5,273,382 of record JADKLZ010005243.1, on the reverse strand, counting down.
TGGCTTGTCTAACAAAGAAACATAAAGGAAAATGTCGTGCATGTTTCATCATTGCGTCGTCCGTGGGTTCCCAGTTCTTTAAAATACCCCCACATGCAAAACATCTGGTGGAGTCGTCCGGGCCTGTAAAATAGAAACCCGCTGACACCAAATCTTCTATCTTAACTTCCTGTTTGCCGGACCACTTCTGAAAGCTCTGAAGTCTGGCTTTCTTGGAAACCATGGTCCTATTTTTGGGCCTCTCTGTGGCGACGGCCAGCTCCGAGTAAGATGGTCTTTTATTGCGTTCAGTGGAAACACCCGCTGGTGCCATGTTGCTCTGTATTAAAGGCATTTCTGAGCTTGGTTTCTGTAATGAACAAAAAAAAAAACAGATTTGTAATTGGAAAGATTCTGTGACACTCCAGAAACGCAAAATACCTAGATGTTATAATGAATAATTTTTTTAAAATATGTCATTGCCATATTGATGAAACTATCAAGGAAATCAAAGTATTGGGGTTTTTAAAAAGGAATTTCTATAAATCAAATAAGAACATATAAATGTATAAAATAAACGAGAGATGAAAAAAGGACAATTTGCTAATCTGAAAAATACAAAAATTTAATTTCAACTTTTATGTACACATTTCAAATTTAACCTACCTCCATTCTAAAAATAAACATACAACGATATATGTGTATATTAATTACGTTGTACGTCGGCGCCGTGTCGGATTACTGAGTGTGTCGGATTATAGAGTGTTTATTAGTTTATAAATCTTCTCCTAGTGTTTCTCTCATTAATTTATTTAAATTAAATAAAAAGAATATATAATCATTTGCATCATTAGCTTACCTTTAGTTGAGAGCCCTTGATGCCAGAAATGTATTTGAAAGTATTAAACTGTTTTGTTTTTTTTTTTTACTTTTCAACAAAATAAACTAACCTAACGCTCAACAAATAATTTCTACACATATACAATGCATGACATGTGCAAGGAGTTCCGTCAGCAACACTAATGTTGTACCATACGTCTTGGCGGATTTCTCCGAAAAAACATATTACAGTTATTACGTGTCTTCATAGTGTTGTTATTTTTTCTTTATAATTACAATCAATATCCAATTTTATTTTGTAAGACCATATTTCAAAATACTTTAATACTTCTGAAATTAAATGTTTGTTGTACGCAGCTATTTCTTAAACCCAGATCCATATTTAATTTTATAAGTTACTTCCCTTTTATCATTAGTCTTTAAAAACATCATGAAAGCTTAGGAGTTACTTTCCTTGTTGAAGCTCCTTATTGATTGGGATTCACCGTCTTCCTACCAAACTGATGTAAGGGTTATTTATAGTTCCACGTCATCTGTCTTGTGTGTATGACATGTAACATAATGGGAAAAAAAAAGGCTTCGCTTAACCAACACATTGCTATGTTTATTTTAGAATATAATGAATCGAATTAAACTTCTAAGTTTGTATTTATTCTTTATTTTCAACCTTTTCATGTTTTGTATTATTTTTACTATTTCAGGGCATGAGTATTGATCAGAAAACAACGAGATATCTAACATCCACACATTTTACCAGAAGTGGGAGTGTATATCTTATACTTCTGCTTGTAACACGGTAGCGCCCACTCATATAGACTAGATATGGAGATTGAAACATCAATTTAGTCTAGTTCGTTCGATAACACATTAAAACAAAATAAAGAGGCGATGAAGGGATAAACTGAGGCTCTTTTATCCAATGTACTGAGCTCGACATCCTTTGAATAATTTTTTTTTTTTAAATCGACTATTATCAAGATTAATTATTCGGGAAAAAAAATATGTGTAATATTGAAATGTATGCAACAAAAGTTCTGATGTCATTTTACTTAACACTGTTGTAATGGTTCAATGAACGAGGGATAATACCATTTGTTAGAAACATTGATTAGCATAAATACCTAGATACAGACGTCCATACAGGGATAATGGTTGAATGTAATAATCTTCTGTTAAAAAGAGAATGTCTTTAATTTAGCTAATACTTTAGTAAAGGTTACAAGATGAATCTTTGATAGTTATATCCAGGGCCGGATTTAAGTGAAGCAGTTTTAAACTCAATCTACCATGATGTAGCGTGCCGAATAGGAAAGGCAGGGTGCATGCCAAGCCATTGGAATCGAGACAAAATAACATATTCTTAACACTATCGTCCTTCCAAGTACTTCCAACTGCAACATATGTATGTGAGACATGGAAGTCATCTGTCAAAATTGAGAAAAGACTAAATGTGGCCCAACAAAAATGGCTAAGACAGATTTTGAGAGTCAGTTACACTGATCGGGTCTCAAACAAGGAAATCCTATTCCGAACTGGGAGTCGAACACTAGCGAGATTGTGACAGAGCGTGGCATGAGGTTTGCGGGACATGTTCTACGACAGAACGAATTATGCATACCAAGACTTACGATGACGTGGGGGTCAATACGAGGAAAACGCAAACAGGGACGTCCTCGTATAACTTGGCGTCAAACCTTCATGGAGGAACAGTGGACACCAGGTGAGAGGAGGCTTCAGACATTGCCAATGACAGATCTTTATGGAGACATCTTGCTGCCCAATGCGCCCCCTTAATTAAGGTTCGTATCATCGGTCATAAAAACAGACAAGACTTTCATCATCTCCCTTGATAGATCGATGAACATGTATGGTGGTCTCCCTTCCCCAAAATGAAACCAATATTGCATAAATAAATGGGACTCTTTTAAAGGTATCCCTATCCACCCTGTATGTACCAATCAAATGCAAGTTTTTTTTTCTTTTTGACTTTGCAAAAACAATCAGGTGAAACACGTAAAAAAAAAACAGCAAATAGAATATAAAAATACTAGGGTAAAGATATTAAAAATAACTGACATATATTTCAACAATGTAGATTTAAAACTAAAATACAGATACTCTATTGATCTTTGTGGAAATTTGTTGTGGTTACAAGGACTCTTTACTTAGATACAGACAAAACAACAGAATATACACTTCAATAGAACAGACACAACATAAACAGTTCGTTCAGCAACTACACACAGGCATCTAAGTCTTTTTCATTCCAAATCGAAGGATGGTGTTGATAAAGTCTGACCGAAAAAAAGGTCCGAACAAGTTTTTGTACCGCTCTGTTCTTGTCTTGATTAACAGTAGCCGCCCACTTCGCGATAATTTGACGTAGTTATGATGGAGCGGGTGGCTGTTGTCTTCAAAGGTTTTTGTGATTTTTCTATTCCAAAAAGTTCCTTTAAATATGGTAATGTTGTGCGTGTGATTTTTATGCCCTTTTTATAATGTTTTCTAGGCGGCCAGACTGTTGATTTCCCCTTTTTGATATCCAACAAACTTAATTTATAACCACTATTTTATTAACGAATTGGTTCTTTTGTCGATTGATTGATGTCTAGGTTAGAAAAACACCAGGTACACCAGCTTACACTTCCAACCATTGTACTTGAATAAACAATCAATGATTCCAACCAGCAGAGCGAGACTTTCCTGTCTCCACGCAAGCGTTCTAAAAGGGGAATTCCCAACTATGGACGTGAATAAAAAAAAAGTAAGTAAAGTTCTCATTTCAAACCTTGGGATTTATAGGGAGACAATGTAAAGATCTTCAGTTTCTATGGTCTACGGTAGACGAGGGTGTCATGTGGCAACAAGTGTCTTTACTTTTTCCCAACCACGTACACATTAGTGCTGGGTGGACTCATACGCTTAAAGATCCCGAAATAAAAATCCTAGTTTTCAACTCGAGAAAACATTAAGAAACTGGAACAGACACAAAATAGAGCAGTGAGATTCATAACAAACGAATATTCACATTTGACTAGAGTCACACCTTTAGAAAAATCACCAAATTTAGAAAGCCTTCAGGATAGAAGACTTAAAAGTAAAGTAGCAATTATAGATAAAATATTGAACGATAATCTTCAAATACAAAAAGAATTTTTTTTTAAATACTCAGAAAGACACAAAGATAAAGGTGCATTCCTCGTTCCATATGTTAGGACAAATGTGTACAAAAGCTTCTTCTCCTTAGCGCTATTAGAGCATGGAATGAGTTGCCTGAGCTAGCCAGGAAAACCAGAGACTTGTCAGAATTTAAGTCACTAGTTAATATGCATGACTGAATGCATGATGCGTAGGACGTAATCATCTTCTTCTTTGAAGTAACGTCTGTGTCATATAAAATATGTTCAAACCCTGGACTCCCGGTTTCAGAAGCCAAGCGCTTTACCGCTCAGCCACCGCCTGGACGTGTATGAAGACGTAACAAAGTAGTCCGTACCAAATAGACACACAGTGGCGTCCTTGGGGGGGGGGGGGGGCTGCGAGATATGCGGGCCGCTCCAAACGATACCTACCAGGTAGGTAAGCTAATTTTTTTTTTAAAATTATAGCATACAAACATAGACATACATAAATATAGAATGGAAGGAGGAAATAACTTTATGTAACTTGAAAACATGTATATGTATTGTATTCGGATTTCCGAATTCTGAAAAATTGAAAAATTGCATGATCTTCAGTCTTAGAGATTAAACAAAACTCATAGCCATAAATAAAGCACACACAATTGCAAGTCACAAATTTCCATTTCATAAAACTCTTTTATCGGCCAGTCTATATTTATATATGTCTATGCATACAAATCTCCTACTTTTTTATATGTACTCGCGATGTAAAACTTGACGGAACTCTCTTGAAGAAAAAAATTTTAAAGTTGAAGGAGAAAAGTTTGTAAGTGGAAATTTTCTTTCAAAGAATTATTTTATAATAGGGTCGCATGTTGGCTAAGTGATGAAGCGCTGAAGGTATGAGCCGATGAGTCTCGGGTTTAAATACAGTTAATGATGCTAGTGGGCAAAAGGATCACCGCTGACCAGGAATAGAAAAAAAAACGCCATTTTACATCTGTGCCCCATTGATCGCAAGGTCTGAAAGACTTGGTCATCACAGAGATAAACAAAAATAAGAAAAGAGAAGAATATTTATAAAAGTAATTTTTAAAAAGTAGAAAGAGTTAATACAAGAAAACAATATTTAAGAATCAATCAAATTATTTGCTTTATGTTCAAGCAATATATGATTACATTAAACATTCATATTTAATTATTATAAATTTTAATAAGTAAAATATACAATTTCAAAATTATTATTATTTTTCATAATTCCCTAAACCCCAAACCTTTTTTAAATTGATTCAATAATCGGTGAAATGATCTAACTTAAATATGAACAAACTACATCAATAATAGATCAGGAAACTTTAAAAATTGTGTCAGTATCAGCCACGCCCACGTAATTCCTCAATCTCCCTAATCATAGACTAATCAATATTTTTCTATTATACACCGAGCTAGCAATCCATATTAAGGTCTACAAAATGTTTCAGCAACATTTTAATGTAGTGGTTCCCAAAACTTTTTTGGGTCATAGACCCCTTCTTGATATGTTTTCCGGTCTTCGGTAGACCCCTTGCTTAGCTAATATTGCCCGAATGCAATTTTGCTGATTCATGAACCTGATCTCTAACCCTAGTAAGGTGGAGACTGAGAAAGTCATACCAACTGTATGTAAGTCAACCCCAGTGAATGTATGAGGCGAGTCTTTAAAATATACAATGTCTGATTTTCTTCTTAAATTTCGTTTCAAATTTAGATCTTCAACATTCAATAACTCCCACAGTGTCAAAAAGAAAAAAAATATGTTGTCAAGCATAAGCCTTCCATCGTTGTTCAGTGTGATAAGAAGCAACTGATGAATGTTCTTGTCATTTTCTCTACACTTTTGAGCAAGCAATTGCGTATACAGCTTCTCATAACTGCATGATAACAAATTGAAGATATTCCTGCAATCTAGATCACTTTTTAGTTACGTAGTGTATTAGTAACAACCTGGTACACTATCCGTAGTAGGACCCAAACATAAAAAGGTGCTCCATCTGTTACTACTGATATAATTGTCACAGGGTTAAATATTAGTTATCTCTAGACCAAATTAAGCTATTTAAATGAGGTATTAAAATTTAAAATATGTTTTTCATTCCAATATTACTATTAAAATGTAATGGTCTAGATATAATAAAGTATAAATAATGTATATTTGTATGATATAATTGGTGATTCCATTAATGTGAGATTTATATTAAACTCAACTCCTTCTTAAATGAGATCCACTCTCGTAAACCCCCATTTGCATGTCATAGACCCCCAATTCCTTTTTTTTTTCACTTTCGTAGACCCCTGGGGGTCTATATGGACCACTTTGGAAATCACTGTTTAGTGGATATACACACTTTATTTTAAACAAATCAATTCAGCAGAGTGAGAGCTGTTAAGAGATAGAGATTAAATGGTATAAAATTCAATGTTCTATTCTCTCTTGTTGAAGAAACACAACGGCAATTAATAATACATCGCCCTTTGCCATATTTAAACCACACGCTACAATCAGTTTGACCAATGCTCTCTGTATCAATCTATTCTTTCAATATTTTGGCAAAACGCAATTCTATCAGGAGTATTCTAAGCTTATCAGTTCCGTAAATAGCAACTCTAATAGTAAATAATTGTTAAGCAGTGATTATTTAATGGGGAAAAACAGGCATCGATCTTTATTCGTGAGCTGTTTCCCTTTAGTTAAAAGCAAAAAGCTTCATTTTTTTTCCCAGTAATATTTGAAAAGATAAAAGATTTCCGCTCACGTATTGAATTAATGTTTTTAAATGTGGAGATTGTATTTCCTAGAGAAGTTTAATCATTTTGATAGTAACAAAGTGTATTCCCAGTTTTTATTTAACAAGGATTATAGAGACAAACTATGCTTTATGTCTACTGTACTGTCATAGACATTACTTTGTATGGTTCAAATGAAATAAGAAAATACGTAAAAAATAAAAGTTTTTTTTTTTTTTTTGTTAAGTTCACATTATATTTTTTTCGAAAGTAAATAAAAACAAGGTTACAAAGACAGTTTAAACTCAAACTCGCCCCCGAAGTGGTCCACCCAGGCAGGTAAAAAGACAGGTTTCAATATTGTTATGAAAAAACTGCTTGCATAAGGGATTTAAAACATTAGATTTTTCCCTTTCAGAAAAGAAAAAAGTAGCCGTTGCATAAGAATTTTGAATCGTCTAAAATATTATGGTGTTAGATTTTCACTATCTTTTCTAATTTACGAGATCTAAACGGGACGGAAGGACAGACGGTGGGACAGACATTCCATACAAAACTAATAGCGTCTTTTCCCTTTTCGGGGGGCAGTAAAAAAAATATACATTCTACATATTTCAATCGATTCTACTGAAAGCAGCATCTTGTGGAAAATCCTTTTAATGAGTTCAACAGATGAATTATAAACAGAAGAGACTAAAGATAAAATATTATTATGTAATGAGTTGCAACAAATAGAATTTTTTTTTTTGGAGGGGGTGTTAAGAGTTCAGTATGCCATTTAGATCAGTAAAGAATGCTATTATTTTTAAATATTAAATTCACAACAATAAGGGTGTTTCGAATTTGGAAAGTGATAAGATATATATGGCTGCCTGGTCGAGCGGTTTGCACGATGGACTGTCGCTTGAATTTATCGATGGTCCCGGGTTCAAACCCTGCCCGCTCCCATCCCCCGTCGTCCTGCGGGAGGTTTGGACTAGGAAGTAACTATCTTCAACTCTGAGGGGGCATCCGAAAAATGTAAAACATTTTACAAACATATATGCCTTTGATTTTGTAACGCTTTAATGTTAGGTGTATTGAAAATCTTTCTAACTCAATTGAGTATTATATTGTATCATTCATAATCAAATCTGTTAGTCAAATGATAACAGAGAAAATAGGTGTTCCACAAAAGGTGTTCTGCTTCATTAAAATATAATCACTTGATTTTGTTCATGTAGACCTCATAGATATACTATCAATTTTTTCCGTAATGGACGGCTGATCAAATTATATGAACATGTCCCATGATAGACGGATATTTCGGTACTTATAATATTTGTTCCAAAGCAATTTTTTGTACGTGGGCGATTAATTAGAATCTACTTATCATAGATAACAAAGTTTTATTACTTTCGACTGTCTTTTTGCACTATCCGCCTGTCGTTGGCAGTAATTTTCTTTTGGGTATCTAACATGGTTTTGTCTGCGTTGAATGTGGCAAAATATGTAGGTGAAAGCTAGGTCTCTTTATCCATTCGAAATACTGCAATCTTCTTATTCTACGAACACCAAGGCTTTAAATTAGTATTTTAAAATTAACCTTTACAAAATTCTTTTACAAAAATCTTAACTCTGCGATAGTACAGTTCACCTCTTAGACCATGCAATCCAGTGGCGTAGCTAGGAATTTTCCTTCGTTTGGGGGCCCGGGGGGGCTTGACCTCTTTGGGGGCCCTGCATTTTGCGTAATATTTAATTTTAAATGTAAAAAACACTCATTTTGGGGACCCTTTCTAGTGGGGGCCCGGGGGGATTTTCAAAATCTCCCCCCTCCAACCACACCCTAGCTACGCCACTGATCCGATCTATAGGGCAGATGATTTCTTTAGCCCACGGTTAACGAGGGTGACACGTGACCAGCACAACGACCAACAGCATTTGCTTTTTGCCAACTATTGTCAGCTACCCATTAGAGTTGGGTGTACTCATAGGCGCCCTAAAAGTCTCGAAACAAAAAATTAATGTTTTTCACCAGGATTCGAACCCGGGACATCCCGGTTTGGAGACCAACGCGTTACCACTCAACCACCACACCTCCTGAACTCTGCAATGTCTTAGAAAAGTAGTCATTAAATCAACATAATATCTTGGCATTTAATGGATGACTAGAAACATAACGACTAATGTGATCAGTGAACGTCTTGACAGATTTAATGCTTAATTTTTTTTACTATGTCTATCCTCATTATAGAGCAATTTAAACTTTCTCATTGCAACTAGTAACTGTTTCCTCTTACATTGTTAGTAGCCTACATTATTATTCATACCATCAAATGCATGTGACTCACTCTGTGTTCCTAATTTAGACATGTCTGTCTAATGAATGTGACTCATTCTATCTTCTTTATTTAGACCAGTCTGTCCAATGAATGTGACTCATTTTATCTTTTAATTAAGATTTGTCTGTCTAATGTATTTAAACCAGGGCCGGATTTAATTGAGGGCAGGTGGGGCTACAGACAGTGGCGTAGCATCCATGGCGCGAAGGGGTTCAATGAACCCGGGCCCACGACCATTAGGGGCCCACAGCCGGTGGACTAGCAACAATAGCGCAAAGGGGTTCATTGCACCTGAGTCCACGACTCTTGACTAGTTGGGTCCCAGGCGAGAACTTACGAATGACACTTATTCAGGAATTATAATTTCGAAACAATGTTAATTATTCAATTTTCTCAAAGCGTAAAATGTTTCTTTTTTTTCTGTATAAATAATGTGTCATATCAATGATTCCTTTCGTAAAAGAATTACTTGAACTTAGGTGCTATACACAGACTCTATTTAAATTCCAAATAGTTTATTTAAATATTGGTAGAGAGCTTCAATTAGGATCTGGAAAGCTCTATTTTAAGAAGATACAGTCAAAGAGTGAGACTATTACCACTCTTAAAGTTAAACTAATATAAAACCTAAATAGACAGAATGTTTCCTGTCTTTAAACATGAAAACAGACAATATTTCTGATTTATAAAAAAAATATTAAATTACTGTCTGGATAAAACAAATTATAAATTCTGAAAATATAATTTATTCCTTTCTAAAATGTGTCCAAGTGTTAATCAATCTTTGTACAAGTGCACTGAAACATGTCTTTGTTTTTATTACTTGTAAATAAAAAATTACATATGTAAAAAAAAAAAGGCCCACAAAAGAGGCAGAAATGCCCAAGTAAGAGACCTAAGGCCCAAGGATTTCTAAGAGTGAAAAAAAAAAGCATCTTAATAGTTGTCAATTCAACTTTTGAATCCGAGCTAATGAAGTAGATACTTAGAAATAGTGTAAAACACTCATTTAGGACAACAGCGTCCTCAGAAGTCTTCATCACATTGTTTTATTGTCTTTGTATTGTGTACAAAAAATGTTTCAAGTAATCATTAGAAAAGATTTTTTTTTAAAAGGAGACGAAATTTAAAAAAAAAATATTTAAATTTAGGAAGCAAATGAAACGGTAGAGTAAGTTACATTACGTTAAAGTTGAATGTGTTTATTCTGTTAGAGACAGAGTGAATGGCGAAACCAAATTTGGAGAGCAGTTTTATAACAAGGATTTAGAAGATAGAGAGATGTCAATGTTTCATGGAATAGTATCAATCTATCTTTCTAACCAATGCAGTGTTTGTTTGGTGTTCTTAGAGAAATTTAACACCATTAGGCCTTTTTTTTTTTTTTTTTTACAGAAACATGTTCATGGAATAGTGTTTTTCGGAGATAAATGCCGGTGCATTAGCCGTGGTCGGAACGATGTCCTCCATACAGCTGATCTATATAAATGTATATAATTATGTATAATTATATGAATTTTGACCAATGCTTAGTATTAAAAAAAAAACACTGACTAGTCCTTATTGCTAAGAATATATGAAATTTGACAGGAAAACAAAGACCCGCAGATTCAAAACGAGATAATAAAGTTGTTTGGCAATGCAGTTCTGGCTTAAACGCGGGCACCTTATTTTGTCTCAACGTGGCGCCCGCGTGGAAACGGCTACCAGAGGAAGTGGCTAGCTAAAAAGTAACAATATAACTCCCATGGGGGTGCCAACGGGTGGACGAGAGTCTACCCCTTTGCACGGTTAGCGGGGTTCAAAGAAAGCTCCCACGACCCTGTCACGAATCCATGCGCCGTTCCTCAAGGGAGCCTTACAAGAATGGCGTATCCTACACGGTTAGCATGGTATAACGAAGGAAAATGGCGGCGGCCTCCGGTATTACTTGACCTTCGGCCATGATTTCTAGTCCATGCGTCCGGAGTGCCAGTGGTATTGGAAACAGCAATGTCCTATATAGGCATTGACTCGGGTCACTCCCAGACAGACCTGTGGTCAGACAGGTTTTTTTTTATTGTTTGATATTTGTTCTCGGACGGACTCAGACATTTTTTTTTTTTCAAACCTAGAGCTCGAAGAGCCTTCGGCTCAGCTCTTAGATTACCCAGCGGTACTGGATATAGTACAGAGGTCCAATTCGCAACATTTTTCCCTTTTATTGTTGACATTACTCAAGACATATTTAAAGTTGATCAAATTAGCATGATTAAAAAAAAAACTGTTCTGTGATCTCAATGACGGAATACCCCAAAAACAGCAATTAGATAATTATTTCTAGTTGTTCGTTTTTTGTGAGAATTGACAAATGTTCCAACTAATGAATAATCCCAATTTATCTTTAAAACTGCGAGGCTAAAGCTATGATGGTGCTTCCAATGTAAGTGGATAGTAGGACCTACAATGGTCTTCATCAAAAAAAAGCCGCTCGTGCATTATGTTTATTATGCTAACCACGACTTAAACTTGGTTTTAAATGATTCCGTCAGCTGTGTTCAAGACGCTGCAGATCTCTAGAACCTTGTGTCTTTTGCTCACATCAATCTCAAGATGGGAGCGTCATAAATCCAATAGGAAGAGCAAAGTATATAATACACTCAAATATTTTTGTCCACAATGTTGTCATCAATGAATGATGCTCTCACAACAATGAGATTAAGATGTTTTGATGTATCAAAGCAGCTTGTGTTTCTCAAAGAAAAACAAACGTATGGTAGCTGCACCAATTAGAGGAAAATTAGAATTGTAGCGCAATCTGCATTGCGAATGTTGCAAAATGAGAAGGAAAATGTACATACAGCAGAAAGTATTGGAATGTCTTTTGGTTAACATTCCCATACATTCAGATTCTTCAATTGTTCTGTCACACTATACATTCGACTTACTCTGGGTAGGGGGCCCACCAACATATTCTTGAACCCGGGCCCAAGGATACCTTGCTACGCCACTGGCTACAGACCCGAAGACTCCACATGAACGGGACCTTCACTAAAGAGATAACAATATATCCGGATTACGACAGGCCAGAAACGTGTAGTTTTTTTGTTTTGTTTTGTTTTTTTTCGCATTATCACGCCTAGAAAAAAAATGTGCTTAATTAAGAAGTGCACGTTTCTAGCATGTTCGGAATAAGTAAATACACCTGCAGATTTACTAGAGCCTTACACCCTCTCCCCGCCCACACACACACACACACTTACACACAAAATATACACTTTAATAAACTAAAATATGCATAATGAATATTTTTTAACAAGGAAATTGAAATTAAATTTATAAATTCTCTATTTATTTCTTCTAAAATATACCATGCTTTTAGATGAGAGTATTTTCACACATCATCGAAAAATTTTATCCTCCACAAAAATCACGCCCCGGTGCTTCCACATACTTATATCCGGCCCTGTGTCTAATCAAGGTCTGTCTGTCCAATGTATGTGACTCACTTTATTCTCTCCTAGTTTTTACTGATGATCTATAAGCATCCAAATGATATTTGATAATATCAAAGATACGTGCAGACTCCGGGTACTTGTGTAATTTAAATAAAATCGCAAAATAAATATAGAATTTAATAGATCTGTGACAAACCTCAAGCATCTGGCGAGGGTTCCGGAAGTTAATCAATCTGCCTTGTTTATAGTTCACATTTAGTTAGTGTCTTGGTTGTCTGCTGAGCAGTCTTTAGTAAACGGAATACATTAAAGGTCAAACACAAAGTTATATAGAACTGAACTTTCACTGTCTATCTCTCTCTCTTTCCAGATTCTGCCCCGTATCAAGACGAAAACATTGCCAGTTACTCATCTGGGCGCTTCCATTGTATTTATATATGACTCCTTCTGTCTCGGAAGACAATATATATATATATATATATA
>JADKLZ010005243.1:5249339-5260034 GCA_021533235.1 Biomphalaria straminea | reverse complement strand
GGAGAGAAAGAGTTAAAGGAATGTCTTACAAACCAAGCAGAAATAAACTATATTCTCCACACCCATTCTCGCATCAAGTTGAAACCTTATGCAAATATTTATTCAACTTAACAAAATATGAATAATTTTTAAAAAATTAACTAATTAGTCAATTAAATCTTGGTAATTAATTATTTTGTTAATTATCGAACGATGGAAATAAAATCTACAATATGGAGAGGTATAGTTGTGACTATGGAGCTTTTCCCCTTTGATAAGCCGTTTAATTTCAGGCATTTTTCTATTTTGCTTGTTCTCCTAAAGCTTTTAGAGTATGAAACAAAGAAAATAAAGTTTATACTTCAAAAAAAAAATTCATTAGATAACACAAAGATTATTTCTTTAGTGTTTTAGCATGTACATCCATATGTACCGCGAAAACAATAAAGCTTTAAAACAGGCATTGATTTGACAGTATGTTGGTGTGTGGCAGTATGAATATTTCCCCCAAAAAATATTTTTCTAAGTGACCATGGACCACAAGCTGAGAAACTTAACGGAATGCTAAGCAGGTGACAGGGAATTCAGAAAAGAAGCCCATGGAACGTCAAGGGAAATCCCCTGGTATACTCGAACATGGACTAAGTGTTTTATCTCGGTTTGAAAAAAAGGGCGGTCGTAGAAAATAGTTTGGACTTTGAACGTTTCTGTAAATGAACAAATTTCACAATCCTGGAGGGAGAGCACTTGAATTCACAAATGTTATTGTCTGCCGCAAACATGTTTATAATACACATTGAAACTAAAGGGCGGTGACAAAACTAGAACTTGCCCAAAGTGTCACTGAAACTGCTACAGATAATGACACAATGAAAGTGAAGCAGGCCAAGGGAGGGGGTCAACGAGATGTTTATGTAATCACAGAAGTTAATAGGTTTTCTATTTGAATTTAATTTTTAGCGGCCCCCGTAAGGGGAAAAGCCGCTATTAGGTTTGTGCAAAATGTCCGTCTGTCTGTCTGTCCGTCTGTCACACAAGGGCGCCAAAACTAGAAGAGATACGAAAAATATTTTTTCACCATTAAATGCGGCTTGAAAAGTTTAGGTGCAACGGCTACTTTTAGTTTTCTTAAAGCAAACCGTTTAATTTATAAAATTAATTATGCAAGCGATATTTAAATAACAAAACACCAATTCTAAAACAATTACGTAAATGTAAGGGAGGAAATGTTACTATAAGAAATGCTCTGGACATGCAGATATCACGCACATTTTTTAAAATGAACTTTTAGCAGCTACTTTCAAGTACTAACGTAAAGCCCGGCAATGACATGGTTCTAAACTAATTCCTTAATTTTTTTAAAAAATCAGATTAAAAAAAAAATTGTTTAGTGCCCCCATTAGAATGAAAGAAGCATATTTTTGTGTATCTTGTCTGTTGGTTGGTCTTTCCGTCACAGTTAGATTAAAAAAAAACACTTAAGGCTTTTGAAAATATGATTTAACCTTTACTGTTCTTTCAGAAATATTGCGATAGTTTAAGGATAGGAGCATACAGGAATTGAGCCAGGGACCAACGATAAATCTGAACTACAGTCTAGTGCGCAAACATCAAGATAAGGCAGGTTTATACTCTGCTCTGCTTCCTCCGTCTTCCAGCGAGAAGTTAATTATTTTCAACTTAGAAGGAACATCCGAAACATCTTGCGAATAGGCGGATCTGACAGGGATCCGACTCCGACGGGGGCCGCCTCTGAGTTTGTGTATCACACTCTTTGTAATCTTGTTTTTTTTATGGAAAAATCTTGATTTTTGTTAATACATTATCTCATGAATTACATCATATCCTAGAAATTATTAAAGTGTTCAATTTTGGTAATGTGTCTCCAAATAGAAGACTCTCGGTTGCATGGTCTCAAAAGGGCCAATTTTGGTCATATATTCTCAGAAAGGGACAAAGTTACGCAAACAATCAATAGAGTTGACAAAATGCTTGGACAAATAAAAACAAATCATCGTGGGAAGGAGCAAATGATTGGAAAAATGCATTTTATAAGAGGAATTAAAATTTTGACGAGGCATTTTCATAGTCATAAATTTTGGAAACAAAAAAAAAATTAGAAACAATTAGCAAAACGTATATAAAAGTAGTATAAAATGTTATTGGATATTTGTGAATAGCTGCATGGTCAAGTGAAATGCAACATGGACTGTCGTAATTATGACCCTTGCCGCCGTGATCCCATAATGCATTTTTGCACGAGATTTGAACTACGCCGTTGTGATCTCCAATGCAGATGAAATGTCCGAAACTGAAACAGAATAAAATAAATTGACAAGTACCGGAAGCATACATACTCTGTATACAGAGCTTCTCCTTCGTAGTCGAAGATGAGCACATTTCTCATTTTCTATTAACTCGAAGATGGCTATGGAGTCAAATCTTCGTCTCAAAAAGCGGCCACATACATGACATCGGTAGCAGTGGCGTGGCTAGGGTGGGGGGGAGAAGGTGGTCCAAATTTAAAAATTTACTCGTGCCCCCCTGAGGGGTTCCCCAAATAAATGTTCGAAATTTGTTGTTACATTAAATATTACGCCATTATCTTATGTCATGATGTCGAACGCCAAAATGCGGGGGCCCCCAAAGAAATTAAGCTCCACCTCCGGGCCCACAAACCCATATCTACGCCACTGATTGGTAGGTTCGGTCTTCAGTAGCTAGGCCTGCTTCTTTTATCCGCTTTTTTTTTTTAGACTTGCGTTGTTCGCAGATTCTAGATTTCCTTGCATCAAATATCTTGAAACTCTGACACTCACGGCTTCATTCCATGAGGAGCGACTGAGAACTAACGTTTCACACTGCTTGAGGGAGTTCTTAAGAAAGTCTTTGTATTAGAAAATAAAGGCACATATCTGTACTAATATATTCTCAAAAAAAAAGTCAAATCTTTACGTACTAGTTCTTGAAAGAGAATATCTAAAGAAATATAATTTTAACGGGAACACGCAAACAATGGCACACATCAGCTCGTGACGGAAAGATGCTGAGGAAAATCAAGTTTTAAATTATATTGATCTTTTCTAAAGTGATACTGAGTTAGAAAAATTGAGAGTAAAAAAAGAGAGAGTGAAGAGTTGCTAGAGGAAGAGATAATGATAGTCTGAACAATTGATTATACTTCCTTACAGCTACTGAATGCTCATACTTAGGTTACTTTTTTAGATTGCGAACTCTTGCGGTGTTAATGTCTAATGACGTCATGCCTACGCTGAGTCAGAGAAGGAATGATAACCTATAACCTACACAATTCTATTTAAGACTAAGACTATATAGATATATCAACATCACATGAAACCTACTTATCTATTTATATTTAGACACACTAGGGAACACCCTGGTCGGATATTAGTCATTGTGTGTTCTCTCCTTAGGAATTCCAACCTAGCAGCAGCTGTGGATCATATCTATGTCCAACATGAACTCAATGACTGAATGTGCATACCTTCATGTAATCTTCGATCTAGGTGTCTGAACAAGTCACCTTCAAACTCTGTCGTAAACATGCATTAAGAATATAATATTGTTCGTATCAGAGCGATTTCGATGAGCGCAGCATTTCATTTTGCCATACTAAGTCACTAGACCAGTTGTGACCTACATAATTTTACCTTTTTATTTATTTTTATATTTCTTTTGTCTTTACCTGTCTTCTGCTTTTGTTTGAATCTTAAATGTATGTCCCATGACACGAAAGCTCAACACTAAACGACATAGATTGTTGGGAAAGTGAATGATGTAGCCAGGGCCGGACTAAAACTTGATTATGCCCTAATCTATTTGAGATATGGGACCCTTTGTTATTAACAAAAGTTAAAAGAATTATTTTATTTTTATTTTGCTTTTTATTCAAAACAATCCTTATACCTAGTGGCGCTATGCTTAAGCTTCTTTTTTATCCGGGCTAATCGAGCACTGAATGTAACGAAACAAAGGTGACGAAATTAAAGTTTGTAAATTGGTTTTGATAACATGAATGCTTCTTTCAAGGCATCAGTAAATTATTTATTTGAAGTAAATGTATAGAAGACCATGCAGGTAATGAAAATATCAAATAGGCGTTGAAAAAAAAAAATAAGGCGCTGATTTCTCTCCTAATGTTAGTGGTAAACTCTGCATTGGGTCTTGTACAAGCCGAGGTAATAACTAAGCTTCCAACTAACAGTTGAACACAGGCGCTGGCCAACAATCACATAAGACAAAGTGATGAAAGTTTAAAACATATAATTCGGCAATAAAAGCAATCCGTCGATGTCGTCGACTAACAGTCCTGACTTCTTTGTGGGAATTTTCACATTTATACCCTTTACACCCTCCCAGAGCTACGCCACTGGCTATAAACTATGAAGCCAAATTTAACAAAACAAACAGATCCTGTTTTTTACACGAGAAAAATTCCTTTTTGTAACCAGTTTCAATATTTGTTTGTACATCCTCAAAGTGTGCTATTGCAGTGTGCAAATACTGGGCTTAGAATGCATTGAAACAAGAATGGAGAAATGTAAGTGTGTAATGTTTGTGGTGCGTGCTTAAAACGAGGGGATGTGCTATTTTAGTTTTACTGCAGAGACATATAGACTTATATGTCTATGTTTCCCTGTTGTTTTTTTTTATCGAAAGCTATTTGCTGCATGCTATGGAAAAAAAACACATTGCTAGATTTTTTTTTTCACATAAAAATTAATCTTTTTTTTAATAGATTTCAAATATTGCACATCAGAAGTACAGACAAACACAAGGTTTACTTAAATATATGTCCAGTAATGTATAAGTATATATATTCAAAAAATCAATCACTTTTAAATAGATAATTTAGATCATCTTAAATATATAAATATATGAGATCATGTTGAAAATAACAAACATAATAATGTAACAACCGAAGCAGGTCTCAAATTCCGAAAGACATTAGAGATAGAAGCACATCCAAAATACAGAAAACATAGAAGCAATAGCTTAGACATGGGGGTAAAATATCATTCATTCGATTTGAATACTATTTCAAAAGTAAGAATATAGCAACAATGATAATGATCTATTATTATCAAGTGGAATCTTTCATATTTCATTGAATTTAAACATATAAAAACCATGATTTCCTATATATAAAGATCATATATACAATTGTAAATAGATAACATTTGCATTGATAGCAGTTGTAAATGTAACAAATAACTATACTTTCGGCTGGTAAGCCAAGATAGCATTAAATAAAACATGCTTTGAGATGCTTAATAGATGGTGTTTCTTCTATGTACATATCACAATATAGCATAACTAACTTAGCTTAAATCGTTAGGAATTATAAATACATTTTAAGTCAACATGATTAAATGTTATTGAACTCTTTTGCTCTTTTATAAAAGTTTCGTAAAAGTCAATATATAATAAATTTTGATCCAAAGGAAAAAAAACGTAATTGGACCATCTTTGATGAATAAGTTAGTCAGTCAGTTAGTCTTTGATATACTGTGTTAGTTTGTCTGTAATGGACAGGGTCGATTTGACTTTGATTGACTGGGTCGATTTGACTTGATAGACTGGGTCGATTTGACTTTGATGGACTGGGTTGATTTGACTTTAACGGACTGTCGATTTGACTTTGATGGACTGTGTCAATTTGACTTTAATGAACTGTTGATTTGATTTTGATGGAATGGGTCGATTTGCCTTTCATGGACTGGGTCGGTTTGCCTTTGAAAGACTGGGTCAGTTTGTCCTTGATGTGCTGGGTCTGGTTGTTCTTGGTGGGTTGGAAGAGGTACCATCAAGTTCATTGGTCAGTATAGAATAACAGACTTTCCTGTTTGACCACCAGACTTTCATGTGATGACAGTTACATTGATCAATTCGGAATGGTTTTATCTGTCTTTATCGTATAAATTAACATAGAGATCGCTGTTAATCAGCTCATGAACGCTCTGACTGTCCCTTTAATGGTCGTTCTACAGACCGGACATTGCCTTAACGCCATGGCACAGTCTAAACAGGACACGAAGTGGCTACATGGTAGAAAGACTGCGGCTATTCTGTTGTCCAAGCAAATCTTACAAGTTGCCAATTGCCTCATTTCTGTATTATTTTTCTTGACATCTTGTATGGATTCTGTCAAAAGGATGAACATGTGAATATTTAGGTATTGGTAATAAAGCTTTTTTGTTGTTGTTATCTTTTAACTAACACTTAAATCGTAAGTAAGTAAAGTGAAAAATAAAAATATAAAAAACATAAGAAGCAATGTTAATACTAGGACAGGGGGGGGGGGCGAGGGCTGTGCTTATGGAAAGTTGCGGAGAAGCCATTCTATCAACTAAACCATTAATTACAATTATTTCCATTCATTGTGCTTTAAGTAGAGTTACTATTTCAGACCCTCTGATCTGCAGAGCAGATGACGTAAAGGTCATCTGTGGCTCATGGTTGACGAGGATGTCATGTGGCCAGCACAACGACCATCCGCCTTTACTTATCCTCAACTAATGCCAGGTATCTATTAGAGCTAGGTGGACTCAAGGAGCGCTAAAATTTATAAAATTCATGAAATTCTTCACCAAGCGTGTAGGGGTAATATATATGTCAGCTTAGAAAAAAAAATATTTATTTTAGATCCACACTACACCTGAACTCCATACACACATAGGCACAAATATATATATATATATACACATACACACACTTTTATGTTTGATAACTCGCGATAAAAAAAAGAATCTATTAATAGAATGTGAAGACAAAGAAAGCATTGTTTTAGATATCAATAGAAAATACAATCAAAATAGCCTACCTTCTGTATTCAATATACACTTATAATTATCTGGTACTTGAGATAGCTGGCGTTTATTGTAACAATGGAGTTGTATCCTGTCCAATATTAGGTCAGATGATAACGCTGAGTCATCTAAAAAAAATGAATACAAATTAATTGTAAAACATGTATATTGTATCAATACAGCAACAACAACAAACTTCCCATTTAACCATTTATTTATAATAATACATTTAGATATTTATAGATTAGTATTTGCCTGTGAATTTCGCTCTACGAATATATACAATTAATATAGGACTAAAGTTTTGAGATTTATTTGGTCCCAGTGATAATGAATAATAAAAGACTGTCTAGCAGTTAACTTACTTTCAGCAATGAGCTCCTCCGCTGCTTGGAGAACACACCTGGCATCATATCCCAGCTCGATAAGTGCTTTAATGGCGGGGTCACAATCTTTTCGATCGTCTAGAAATATAAGAAAAAGGTTAACATAAGCACAGTTTTTCTTATACTGTTCTAATAATGTAACTCTTGTGTTCATAACAGTATTGTTATAAAAAAATGACATTAGGCACTTACTAATCTGAAAGGCTGGTGCTAACGTGCCCATAAAATCTGTCACCATCTTGTATGTGATCTGTATGGAGAAACAAAAAGCATTAACGTTAACGTATAATCTAATTACTCAAACTTAATGTGAAGACTTATATATCAAATTTTAAATGTGGGTTAGATGACTCATTTATGATATAATGCAAAGACTATTACTGTTCCTTATAAGGCTACTGAGCTATGACAGGAGATGACCTGGTTCGTTTCACATTTTCACAATTTTTAGAGGCCTTTAGAGGAAAACAATAACTACAACTTTTGTTTCTGTCACGTTTTGTACGTTTCTTGATGAAAATAGACGCAAATCGTTTTATTTTTAAAGCGAATTCTGAGAATCCTATTGTTTTTAATCAAACAAACACATAGACATAGGATTGTAAAAAGTAATACAAGTAGAGGAATACAGGCTCAAGATTTCTGATTACAATTTTTCATGTTTTTTTATTTTACACACGCCTTACAAAACACTTAGGAAATATTTATTATTGTTCTTTTGTGTTAAAAGCTAATAAATAGCATACATCTTTGCAATCTAAAAAGTGATTAAGCAATCAGCGTGCTACCTTATCGTATCTGGTGCTCAATGCTTGGACAGCGTCCACAAAGTCTTGACCTTTGAACTGACGGATGTAACCACACTTAGGGAACCATCTGGCGTGCTCTACTGTCGGGTTGTCGGTCTGGTCCCAGTTCTTCAGACCACCACCGCAAAAGAAGCACCGGGTGCAGTCTTCGTTGCCAGCAAAGTAAAACCCTGCTTCGGCCAGGTCGTCTGCCGTGAGAGGGTGGCCAGCGGGGAATCTGGCGTACGTCCTCAGCCTGGCGCCTCTGATGGCCATGTCGAGCTTCTTGGGTTTTTCCAGCGAGATGCCTAGCTCGTTGTAAGAAGGCTTGCTGTCCACGCACGTGACTCCTTTCCTGGGCGACGCTGTCGTTGAGATCGTCAGGTCTTCACAAGCTGAGCTCTCTTGTACTGGAATCATTTTCTCTCTAGGGGAGGCAAACAAAAACACAAATTTCAAATTTTGTAAAACTAGAAAATAGTTGGATATACAAAGCATGCAACCATAACAACCAAATACCATCCAGCTATTGTGCACGCAGTTGTCTCTTTGTCTTCGTAAGTTACCAATTTTATTAGCCCCCCCCCAAACAAAAAAAGAAAGTTCACACAATCTCTCTCTCTCTGGCCCAGGTATCCCTAACTCTTTGGCATATCTCTGTGACATGTTACGTCTCAAGAGAGGATACTTTCCCTTTGCAATGTCTTGTTGCATTTTCACGCTTTTTTTTTTCCTTCTACTGTTGTGTATGACATCTGCTATCCGGGACCCTTCCTTTATGCCCTATTTCCATTTCATAGACTTAAACTTTACTAAGTCATTAGTTATCCTTATGGATTATGGCAAAATATCTTACGCTCGTTTATAGCAATATCAGCCCTAGCAATAATCAGCTCTAGCGTATGAATATTTCAATATGCTTATACATACTATATACGACAAATATGAATCAAAACTTATTTTAAACACGATTTTTTCACACAAACTATTTTATGTTTCAAAAGAAGTACCGTAGAAAAAAATAAAATAACATTGCTGTCACTTATTGCATTGAAGTTACTGTTGCAAATAAATAAGTTATATATAATTATATTATTATCATCAGTATGACTTAAAATTTCTTTCAAAGTTAAGGTTAAATTGAACAAAACACGCAATAACTTACGAGGTTCGTGAGTCAATGAAAGCCACTGATCTCGATCTCGTTTATATAGTCCAGTCGCGCCGATACTTTGGAAGGTAAATGGAAAGGTAAGAACGGGAAAAATGTCAGTCTATATTTAGAATTTGGCGTTACGAAATGTCTCAATACGCCTACTAGCTTTATAAAAAATAAATTTAGAAGTTGTTGATCAGCACTAATTACATCTAAAATACCAATGTACTACCTTGTTTGGGTTTGTAAATATAAATTAATAATTTAATAATAATATTTCTGGGATAATCGTTGTTTAAACTCCTATGAAAATTATTGAGAATCATTTACAATATAAACGAACAGCCAGGGACTTTTTTCTTTCTATTGAGTAAGTCACTATCACGCGCTGTTCATTCATAAAACTGGATCTTTCGGCATGGGGAGGTAATCCCTAGTGTTTCTCTACAAATATGAGCTGGTATAACGAGACTAGAACTTATTGTTTCCCTTAACGATCAATGGAAATATGTGTTCACATGACCGGTACAAACAATAGTAGTAGCAATCACTGACTAATCCATGTGGCGATTGATTAGCGAAATCGAGCTGTCTCGTGCATGCGTAGGAGGTGAAGTTCAGTCGACTGCGAAAGTCGAAAGTTGGTTGTGGGCGACGCCTAATGTTATGCTCAGTACTATAACAAAACATTCGGATATTCTCGGTGCTTCTACAGTCGTAGATCGACCGAATTGTTAAGTCCCGGATTCTAGACAGAAGCTCTGTTTAATGGTCTTCAATCTGTTAGGATCAAACTTAATTAGATCTACCATTGTCATTCTACGTGTCTCCATTTGATTATTTAATTATATATTTGATTTTTATTCATTTTTAGAACATAAGGATTTTAATTATTTATGGTGTAATTGTATTTCATTATTGTGATATTCTATCATTTAATTATTTATGGTGTAATTGTATTTCATTATTGTGATATTCTATCATTTAATTATGTATCATTTAATCTTATTTCATTGTTATGACAATTATTTAATTAATTTTTTTTATTTATTTTACATTATTGTGCTATTAGTAGGCACTATTAGGATATTTGATTACTTTATTAATCATCTCATTTTATGTCATTATTTATACATTTCGTTATTGAAAAATTTGTTAATTTTATTATTTGTTTATTTAAGTTTACATTTGTTAATCCTTTAATCATTGGATCTTATGTTTATTGAATCATAATTTCTTTTGACTTCATTTTTTAAAATTATTTATTTAAATATTTGTTTATTTAATCATTGCATTCTTTAATCATTTTAATATAAATAACTTGAACATTTGAACATAACATTTAATGATTTGAAAATTTGAACATTTTTTCAATTTTTGTTTGTTCATGTATTCATTTAATTTTGTTCATCTTTTTTAGCGGCCCCCGAAAGGGGAAAAGACGCTATTAGTTTTGTGTGCCTGTCTGTCCGTCTGTCTGTCTGTCTGTCTGTCTGTCTGTCTTTTAGCAGCGACAAAGAGAGTTTGTGTGATACACAAACTCAGAGGCGGCCCCC
>JADKLZ010005243.1:5236527-5249329 GCA_021533235.1 Biomphalaria straminea | reverse complement strand
TTTCTGTCGTTTATCTTTGATATAATTTTTTTTAAATGAACTTTTAGCAGCGACAAAGAGAGTTTGTGTATCACACAAACTCTCTTTGTAATCTTGTTTTTATTTTATTTTCAGCTCTTTATCTAATGGAGAGGCTTGTTGGCTGAGCGGTAAAATGTTCGGATTCAGAACCGGTGTCCTGGGTTCGAATCTTGATGAAGGCTGGGATTTTCATTTTCGGCATCCTTGGGCACCTCTGAGTCCACCCAGCTCTAATTAGCACATGATGTTAGTTGGGGAATGATAAATGCCGTTTATTGTTATGCAGGCCAACTGACACCCTCGTTAACCTTAGGCCAAAGAAATAGATCTTTACATCATCTGCCCCATAGACCACAAGGTCTGAAAGGGGAACTTTATTTTACTTTTAGGAAGCAAATAAAATTAAAATAAAATAAAAATAAACAACACTTTTTTTTTAAATCCTCCCTTACGAAGTTGACGACTGTTCTATAGTAGTAAAAATTTTATTATTAATAACTAATGAATGATAAATTAATAAAAAGTGGAACACTTTCTACCCCACCCCAGTTTGCCCTCTCCACGCATAAAATCATGGTACTACTCCGTTTCAAAGTATATAAAAAGCCTATAGATCTAGACAGTTCACAAACAGTTCCTAAAGTTAATTCATTTATTAAAACTATTCAACGAACATGTCCTACATTGTAGAGTTTTTAGTTGCGTGTACTGATATGGATGTAGATTTGTGTATCAGGGCCTCTTCTGGCCTCGCAGGTCTGCTCTGTTAATTTAACGCTCCAACTTCGAGCTCTATTTATCATCGCGCATGCTTGCTGAGTTTACTGAGTGACATTACTATAACCTGCAAAATGACGAAGAAAATCCAATCCACCAGACAATAACTTTATTCATAAAATATAATAGAATGATAATTCACTGGCAACTCTCGCCACAAAAGATACATCAAGCTTCATTTACGTTCATGTGAACTACACATAAATCCAGGGAAATACTTATGAATTAACACTTGCTCTCAAAAATACTAAGTACAGAAAACAGACAGAGTAAAACTACGTATATCCTTACACTGCTGGAGCTCTACATTAACTAACTTATTCAACCCTTGTTCAGTCAGAGTCTCAAAGATTTCCTCGTGCTAAAACACGGAATATTGATAATGACAACATGTCACTTCATGTCACAGCGTTCTCAAAACTAGCTTGTGACATACATGTAGGGAAAGATTTTCTAGCCAAGTTAAATTTTTCTTTCATACTTTGAAAAACAAAACGAAAAAAAAAACTGTCAAACCAGAGTTTTCCCAATGTGGCCAAAAAGCCAGTCATTCTTTTCCAAAAGATATACATCAACTGTCACATTTGCAGGAAAATCGTTACAGCTATTTTCGAGAACCAGGTCCGAACCCAGGATTTTGAGCCCATGAATGTGCAAGCTGAATAGAAGAATTGTAAAAATGTGTATATACTTATATATAATAATGAAACATAGAAACGTCTGTCAGAAAGACATTGACAAGCATATGACTTTATTTTAAAGAGTAATTTCGTCGCAATTTACACCAAATAATGATGGACTATCAAAACGATCGGTTTCAAACTTTCCCATCACTAGATGAAGTAGAAAAAAATAAGTTGTTTTCCCTTTCAGACCTTGCAATCTATAGGGCATAAGATGTAAATGTCATCTGTTTCTGTGGCTCACAGTCAAAAATGGTGTCATGTGGTGCATTTGCATAATTTAAAATTCTGTTTTCGGTAACGGTTTTTCTTATGGGTTATAAATTGTAAGGTCTTTTCAATTTTCTTTCCTAAATCTGCCAATACGGTGACACACACTAGAACTAACAATCATTATAATAATGCCAGATCAAACGGAATTTTATTTATGACTCTTTTACAACTTAACTATAAAAACACTAAATTGGTTTTCATTGGAAAGAAGAGTTAAAACGAAAGCGTAAGTTCTTTGAAAAAAAAAACTTAAACAGCAAACATAAACAATAAATTCGAACGTGGCAATGTTAAATAATGACCGGGAATCATTGGAGAAGAGCAATGTGTGGTTCGTGCCAAGAGGCTAAAATTAGAAGAATTGTTTTATGAAACCAAAAGAAACGGGAAATCGGTGCTGGTATAAAAAAAATTGCATGGAAAAAACAAATACACAAAAACGTGAATCCCTAAATGAAGTCCATTCACCAAATGTAAATAAACAAATTTAGCCACGTCATAATATTGATAAAATAATGAAAAATTCGTATCACGTGACAGCCTTAAGAATTGCGTAATTTGTATAGAACATATAGAGAACATGTTGTTTGTTTACGTTTGGTGAATGGACCCCATTGTGCTGCATTCTCAAAAAGTGAGAAAAATGGATTTCTGCTTGACATAGAGTATTTGTTTCCATAGGCGTGGTGGATGAGTGGTTAAGCGCTTCGCATTCAAATTTGGGGTCCTGGGTTCGAATCTCGGTGAAGACTGCGAGTTTGAATTTTGGGATTCGTCAGTTGCAGTCAGGGTCACAGGGGCGTAGCTTGGAATTCTCCATCGTTTGGGGGCCCGTGGCGGGGGGCTTTCCCTTATTTGGGAGACCCTGAATTTTTGCATAATCTTAAAATTTTTTATGTAAAAAAACACTCATTTGGGGGCCCTCTCAAGTGGGGGGCCCTGGGGGATTTTCAAATTCTCCCCCCTCCACCCCCCCACCCTAGCTACGCCACTGGGGTCAATAAGAGTTAGGACTCGGATTGTGAGAAGTTGATGTCTCTAGTGCAAAGTAAATACTTATTAGTTCTATTTGAAAATGACTAATTTTATAGTTCCATACATCTAAATTGTATTTTTTTTCTATATTTATTGTTTTAAAAGTTCGAGTTTATTTTATTGCATCTCAGTACTGCTTGATTTATAAAAATGGCACCTCGGAATCCGCATGTCAGATGAAGTGAGAAAGAAATACAAGTCTGTCACTTCAAAAGTCCTAACAGTAGGTATTGATATTACATAGCATTAAATGGTATGACATGCCTATCCATTATTTGATGTTGTCTTGTCTGTACCTCTTCTTCTTTTCCTGGCACTGTTACCCAACGGACCTGATGATCTTTTGATATGGCCAAAGAGTTTTAGTTTGAGTTTTTGTCAATGGTCAGCATGTCACGGTGGGACCCAATAGCCGTTGTGATCCATTTTTGTTCATCTTTGTTTTTGATACCTAGAATCGTTCTTGTTAGTATTCCGAGAGCAATCGTCATAGTAGGCCTCAACACTGACCAGCAACGTCACAACCTGTGGGCTGTTTAGACCAATTGCTCGGTCAGTGATGAAAAGTGCGCCCATTTTTTTAAAATGTTTTTAAGTCTTCAATTATTAAAACTTTCCTATTCTGTACATGATGTATGAAAACATTTAATATCAAACTTAAAATAACAAAAAAAAAGTTTCTGATCTTTGACACACGATTTGATCGGGAAGGATACTCCTCCTTATTACAAATACTCGCCGCAAGAGGTTCTCGAGTCTACTGATTATCTGCATACTGGGATAGACCTATTTTAACCGACAAAACAGTTGATTTTAATCGCCCTGATCTGCTGCTCATCGATAAAAAGGGAAAAGCCGCTACCATTATCGACATTGCCGTACCACTATCTCATAATTTAAGAACAACTGAGTTGGAAAAACAACGAAAATATGGGAACCTAAGATGGAGATTAAGCGTCTATGTAAGCTTTCTAAAACAATATAACCCATTGTTATATCAACCGAGGGGATAATAACAACTGACCTCACGGATACCTTTAAGGCCATTGGCATTCCTAGGAACATTCTCGTTGCCTGTCAGAGGGCGGTACTGCTGCAGACCTGTCACATCACCAGAAAATTCCTCAGTGGAAACTGCAGTGGCGTAGCTAGAATATGTGATGACTGGTGCGGTACCTCATCTTGATGCCCCCCCCCCTAAAAAATCTAACTAAATAATAACATTGCAAAACCTTATTTTGTTCAAAATAATATGTATTCATTAATCAAATATTGTTAATTTTAAAAAAAATCACGTTTACATAAACATACTACAAGTGAATTTTACGCGCCTTCTCACTGGAAATTATAATTTTCCACCAGCTTTTGTTCAATGGACAAAATGGAGAAATTAGTGAGTCGTAAATTTGTCATCGTTGATCATAAGTTATTCTTCATCAGTTTAAGTTTGGAAAAACTTGCATGTAGCGACGCTTACTGCAATAGTAAAAAAATATGCGAATCATGATGACGATATTCGGGACTGAGTCATCTAGCTGATATTTTTTTAGAAAATTCAAGAGCTCAACGGATCCTTGTTTTCGAATTTCGGAGGCTTCTGGTGAAACTGTGACAAACCGTTGAAGCCTCTTTCGCTTCAGCAGAAATTCGTTTTTATCAATGTCGCTAGGAGTACTATCGAGATTGATTTCGACCTGAGGATTTAAAAGCTGGGAAGGCGACAAAAATTCATATCTATCTACTACATCATGAAGTTGTTCGAATCGGGTGATTATTTCTTGAGCAGTGAAATTGAGCAGTGTGTTGAAGTTGAGAAAAAACACAGCAGCTCGAATTCCTGCTAAATTAAGAGAATGGTTTGAGCTGGCAAGGAATAGTGCTTTGGGATTGACTTCTAGAATACGTTTTTGGACACCGTAGTTTTGACCTTTCATGACCGCAGCGTTATCATAGTCTTCACTCCTGCAGTCAATTTTGTCTAAGCCATCCGAACGCAGTTTCTCTTGAATCATCTCAGCGATTCCAGCAGCATGCTTGTCCTTTGTGTCGATGAAGTCAACAAAATACTCACGAACCTATAACCCGTCATTATCCATGACAACGTACCGTAAAATTTGGGAAGTTTGATGCAGCTTTGAGATGCCAGGTGTATTGTCAAAAATAATAGAGAAATATTTGGCTTGTTTTACTTGCTGTATAATTTGTTTTTTTAACGTGATACCCCAATATTGTAATAAATTCATTTTGTATTTGTGGAGACATGTATGTATTCGGTCTGGAACAAAGCTTAGCTCGAAGCATATGCTCCCTCAAAAGTAAATCATACGTCGATAGTAATTTTACTAACTCTAAGAAATTGCCTTAATTTTGCTCTTCCAGCACTTCTTAAGCTCGCTCGCGATGCCCACGAAGTGCCAGAGTTTGTTTTGAGAGAAAACGAATGATGTGCAAGTTTCTCTTCAGGCAGTCTCTCCAGAATTTCGTCTCTTGTATAATCAAATCTTGGGCCTTGTTGTCAATACCTTTCCCTACTCTCAGGCGAACTTCAAGTTTCCTACAAGCAAGCGATGACTGAATGTGAGCTCTGCTGGTCTCATGTTTTTCTATTTTCGGGGATTACCTCCACCACTCATTGAATCCATCTCTTGATTTAAATGAAGATTTGATACTTGATATTGTTGAGAAGAGTATGAGGGGAAGCAAAATAAGGATTTTTTTTTGGCGAATAACATGTCCACTTTCCTAGAACTTTCTCGCCGTTTGACATTTGCCGAAAAACCAAGCCTTTGAAAGCTTTCTAGCCTTTCCTTTTGCTGATTCTTGATGTCTATACACCTCTCTGAATTGACTGTTCATACATTGAACTGTTTCCGATCCTTGAGTGACAAGGTGTATGCGAATATTATCTGTGATGACATCAGGCCAATCTCCAATGTCGTTCAGTCCAGAGTTATTATCCTGCTTTCTGTAATGTTAACACTGTCTGATGGTTCAGCTTCTTCTGTATGAATTTTTGAGGAGTGTACTAAAGACATGCTTGTGTGCTGTCCTTAAGTCTTTAGAACCTACGGTATTGAAGTATTTTCTTCTTTTTCATCATTCAGGATGTCGGCCTCATCATTTTTTCTGGATTCAATGATAACTGCCAAGGAGATGAAACAAATAGCGAAATGACTAGTTTATAAATCGTTAGATCATGTTCAAAATACAGTAGTTTACGTTTGTTCGTGTCCATACACTTAGTCGTTTTTACTGAAAAGCTCAGGGAAATAGGAAATAAATACACACTGTGGGATTTTGGGGCCCCTCTCCACTTGGTGCCCTGTGCGGCCCGCACCACCCGCACATTGGTAGCTACGCTACTGGGAAACTGATAAAGGGACTACGATGAATTTTGTTTTCCTTTAACGAAACTCGACCCTGGCTGCGCCAGAGAAAGAATACTCGTCCTTTTGTCATAATAATAATAATCTTTATTGTCCGTAAGGAAATTTGTCTTACAGTTTGTGATACATGTGAAAAGTTTGCATTAGATTGTTTCTATTTAATGATTTGATTGCCGGAAGAACAAAAGAGTTTTTGTGTCTGTTTGTCTTTGCTATCGGTGTCTTGTATCTTTTTTGTGATGGTAAAATAACAAAACCCTAACCCAAAGGGTGATTTTTTATTTCTAGAATCTTTTTAAACTTCGTAAGGATATTTGTCTCAAACAACTGCCCAAGCGGGGTTTGTTTTTTGCCAATGACTTTACCAGCAGCATTTAGGATTCTCTGGAGTTTATTTTTATTCTTAGCGCTTAGATTGCCATACCAGGCAGTGATATTAAAATGTAAAATATTACCGATGTGAGCGTGATAAAACATAGCCAATATGTCAACACTTTAGCAAGTCTTAACCCGACTTTATTGGGGAGTTTTCAAGATCAACTAAAAAATGGCAAGGACACTTGATGGAGCTTCAGTGTTGCCAATTTATTTTTTACAATAACTTTATTCTAGTCACAACTTCATGGAACCAGCAAAAAACCTTGATCCAGGAGCCTGGACAGCTGATATCAAAAACACTTCTGTCGATTTTCCTAGAGATATAACCGTTGATGTATATCGCTGTGAAAAGAATTACTATATGGTGTAGTCAGCCGTATTACCGTAGTTATGCCATAACTGAGTAAATTTAAGTTGCTTAAATTTTTATTAAAGTGTACAAGCGAGGTTTATATTCTACGCAAATCAAATATAGATTACATCTAGATTCTAAATATAGGAGTAGAAATAGATATTAGCGCTCTAAATGAGGACATAAGGTCTTTACTATTATCTTTTGGCGTGAAAAAAAAACATTTTAAACTTAATCTTAGTTCCTATATCAAGTAGGATCCACAAAGTAGAGCGGGTAGTGTACGTCTGTTTTTAGCCAGGAAATGATTTATAGTTTATTTATGTTCCTTATCTTCACTTCAATTAGGTCCGACAAAGGGAAGTTAGCGTGGATAATTTATTTTTACTTCGTTACCATATTCCTTGATGTTGCCTTTTAGTGATAGACAAAACAAAGACTGACGAAATCTGAGAATAATGTCCACTATACATTCCTCAACAACTTTGAAAACTAATTTAAAGTTTTATTTTAGAGAACTATAAAATGTAAGCCTTATGCCACGGTGACAAATTAATCAAACATTAACCTACCTACATATAAAGTATAGTGTCAATTTAGGCTACGCACTAACGTACAATAATAGTGAATTTTTCTTTCAGTGTGATTCGAGTCATTTTATCCAAGAGGCTTTAATTTTTACTCTTTAAAAAAAAAGTTGTTTCGGAAATATCTTAATATACATAGGCTTTTTCCATAAACATAAATAAATATAGATTGGCCAATAAGAGAGTTTTATGAAATGAAAATTTGTAAATTGCAATTGTGTGTACTTTATTTTATGTCTACACATTTTGTTTAATCTCTAAGACTGAAGATCATGCAATTTTTTAAATATTTGATAATTCGGAAATCCGAATTTAATAGATGTACATGTTTTCAAGTTACAAGAAGTTACTTCCTTTTTCCAGTCTATATTTATGTATGTCCATGACTTTTTCAAAATGAATAATATATCTCCACTAAAAAAAGGGAGGGGATTACCCATTATATTTGCTCGCTTCCCTGTTTCTCCTGTTCACATTATCTGCAAAGGATCGTGCCGGATAAATTTGGGGAAAAGTTTTGATTAATGGCATAGCGACCCTGGCGCTAAGGGGTTAATTGCGCCCGGGTCCATGACTTTTAAAGGTCAATAGGGGCTATTTAAAAATTTTTTGTTTTTTACCATGGGCGTAACCAGGATTTTTTTAAGAGGGGGGGTGGTTTGGGGATTCTCCCCTCCCATATATACAAATATATACAAATATGTGTGTGGTGTATGTGTATATATATATATATATATATATATATATATATATGTGTGTGTGTGTGTGTGTGTGCATTCATTATTAATCTTCATTACATTCTGATTCTTCATTCTTTTATGACGTTTTTTGTACCCTAGAATATGTTCTTACTGGAGTTAGTGAATTACATGTACATGGACAGTAGACACCCCGTCTTTGCCAGCTAAGGGGTCTGAGGATGCGCTGTTAGCTTTACCAGCGGGGTCCGAAGCAGAGCCCCGGCGCCAATCTTTATTTCCGGTATTTAAAACTTATAAAAAATGCATATTCTGAAGTATTTAAAGTCCATTATCCTGTTACTCTTCTATTTATAAATGGTAGGTCAAAAACGAAATCTGCTATTCACTGCACACTATTTATGTAGCCCAGGTACGCTCATGAAATTTTGGAATTGTAGTTTTGCTTTTCTTTTTGTTGGAAGGGAGAAAGACTAACTGCTAAATCTATCTTGGTTACATACATGGAATTTGGTGATTGTAGTTTGATTTTTTTTCTATCAAAAAAGAAAGTTTTATTGTCAAAACCATCTGTTGTGGTTTTTAATTTAAAAGCCATCTGGAGTTTGGTTTAAGCTAATCAAAAAAACTCAATAGGCTACGCTTATAAAGTTTGTGTGAACGTACGTTGCTTTACTTTTGAATTGCTGAGGGGTTTTAAACTCAAAATCCACTGGAGGTTTTAAACTCAAAATCAACTGGAGGTTTTAAACTCAAAATCCATTGGAGGTTTTAAACTCAAAACGGTCAGGTGAATGGTTTTAAACTCTTAGCTACGCTAGTAGAATTTGGTGACTTGTTTGGATTATTGAAAATGGGGTT
This sequence comes from Biomphalaria straminea, assembly GCA_021533235.1. Classification (NCBI taxonomy): domain Eukaryota; kingdom Metazoa; phylum Mollusca; class Gastropoda; family Planorbidae; genus Biomphalaria; species Biomphalaria straminea. The sequence goes on along the minus strand of JADKLZ010005243.1, from coordinate 5,240,278 downwards.
TTTAATGTCAAAAATCTGTGGATGTTTTTTTTTAAATTAATTTTTCTCCCTTTTGACTACGCTCAATGAATTTTATAACTGTTGTTTGCTTTATTTGTTATTTTATTGAAATGGGGGTTCTAACCTCAAAACCCCTTGGAAATGATTTCAAACACAAAACCCAGTGGCTGCACTGGTGCAGGTGATGGTTTTACATTAAAATCTCACTTATAATAAAGAAAATCAAAGCCAAAAACCAGTCACAAAATTCCACCCTTAAGAAGGTTGAATCCCGACAATCCTCCGCTTGTCGACGCACATGATTTCTACTGTTATGAAGTCAAGCAGAAGCAAGCATTGAGTTTCATGACACAGTTACCTGTGAGAGGTCGTTACTGAAGGAGGATTTACATTATAATGTTTTTGTATACGGACTTATACATAAAGAATAACTCGATTTTATTGGGGCGGGGGGGGGGTTACATGATTGGGGAGCACGACGATATACTTGAACTCAGGCCCACGGGGCCCACGCGTACCTTACTGCGCCTCGCATCGTAGTATTGGTACGAAATATGGTTAACTCAACACAGAAAAATTTCTGGCTGGTACAGGCTAAAAAAGGACAACTTAGATGGGTTTTTATGTTTCTTTTTAAATGTTTGCATTCAAACACTTACTAAGAAATCTTGTTGTTCTTTGTTGTTGTTGTTGTTGTATCCACTTTGAAACAAAGATACACAACACTGTATCCACAAAGTCACTCTTCTTCACATTAGTTTATATCATAGACTATATATATATAGTCTATGGTTTATATTGACCTCTGATTTATGTAATCCTAAACATTTGAGTGAATACCAAAGATAGTACCTAATTAGATAATATAAGTAAAATATTTATAGAATTTCTACATGCCTCCATATAATACGGACTAAAATTCTATATTCCGTAGAATAGATTAATATTACGAATTTTGACATTCATTACTTTGATCTTTTTGTCAAATCAACATATTATTTTCAACTATTTTACCACACTATCCTTCAGTCCAGTGTTTCTCAAACTTTTTTGTCTGCCGACACAGTAAAAACTACTACAAAAATTGTGCGCACACCAAGAAGGGCAATAGTTATTTTATAATAAAATGAAAAATTATTTGACCTGTTTTTAAATGTTACATTTAATTTGAAGGGGGTTTTTTTTTTTTTTTTTTTTTTTTTTTTTAGAGCAAATTCTATCTAATCTAGGCTCCAAAGTCGACAACCAAACTCGCATTTCATTGTCTTTTGTAAGAAGTCTCTTTCTTTTCTTAGACTTGATTTCAGTCTGATGAAAATCCAAAATTACAAAACCATGAAGATGCAAACGGAATAATTATTTTGATTGCTTTTAAACTGATTTCAGGATATAGCCTAACTTTTTATTGAACTCCAAAACATATCCAGGCTTTTCTCGGCAAAATTTGACTTAATAACTGCATCTGTTTTTAAATCAATGAGCTGCTCTTCTTCAGTTGTAAGATTTGTAGTTTCATTGTTTCTAAATGGATAGCTGACCCATCCATATTTGCGACTTCCAAATGTTGTGAAGCAATGCTGCAATGCTGACTGCAGGTATGTCAAAGTATACTGAATTTTGGGGGTAATTTATTTATTTGAAGCACATTCATTATAAGCAGGGAAGGAGTCTTCGACTTCGAGATGTTACTTTGCCACAAACACATTTTTTCACCAAATGACTTCAGTTTTGAGTGATAATGTTTTCCGATGGTCTTCAATTCTGCGCGAGATAGTATCATTTGAAAAATTTCAACAACTATTCCTAAAGCTGGCGTAATGACAGATTCAGCCTCTGTGCTTTCTTGCGTTTTGCTAATAACTGAGCAACCTTAAACTTGCAATCAGTCCCTTTTCTGGCAGCTTTAGGTAGTTCGTAAGTTTCTTAACTTGTTTATTTTGTTGAGCCCTGATGTTTTCCACGGTTGCGCTTTTACAGCTGGAGGTTTTGTTTCCAAGAGTCTCTTCAATTAGCTTGGAATAAGCGCCTCATTCGACAGAGTTGCTTTGCAGATCAGACAGAATGGCATTGGAGACTCTTGAGGCCCCGAAGATATGAAACCATATCCTATGTAATCTTAATTGTGCCTTCGTTTGGTTCCTTTTCTTTAACGCTTTCGTAGTTTCATTTTTTGCTAACGTATTTCTCAATAGATAACAATGAATTACGCTTATTGGTAATTTGTATTTATTAGCTTACACCCAAAAAAATTTAAATCAAACACATCGGTTAATATTATCATTACCAATTGAAATATTGCTGTGCGTCTGCTTAGGCGGCCTACATTTCAGTCATTATAATAATATATGTATAGTGGAAAATTCCATAACCAGAATGGCTAACACCACTTTCCGTCAATATGAAGCGGTCCTATTTAACAGGGCAGAGAACATGGGAGAGTGTGAACTACTATTACTGGTCCTTGCAAGTGGTTATGTCATCGCAACGTAAAATAAAAATTTAATATTAGGCAGACCTGTGTAACGCTGCACGTATGGCGTTCTGAAAACTCCCGCTGCATATCTGCAAATCTTCGGCGGCACACAGTTTGAGAAACACTGCTACAGTCACTATAACTATGGGCAGGTAACTGTTGCTTTTATTTTTTTACGCCAGTTGAATACCAGTGGTTCCCCTTATATTATAACATTTCTTTTCACAAACACTATTTTCAAAAATTATTATTTTAAGATCTAAAAATATTAACATATATTCAAATGTAAAATTATGCTTGAATGTAAATGTATTTGTATTATATGCAGGCTCTTATCCACCGGCTGTTCTTTGTATTTGGATCAGAATAATTTGATATAATAATGAAAGTTTTTCTTTCAAATATTTGATATTCTTCAGACTGCTCAGCATCTCCTAATGAATTTGTAACGCTTTACCTTTTAAATTCACCTATCCTCTTTCAATAGCAGGTCCGTCACTTTCTCTGTCTGCCTCTTCTTCTTCTTCCTTGTACTGTTCCCCGAAGGAAGGTCTTTGCGAACGCTGAGGACCTTGTAATATGGCCATAGAGTTCTAATTTGCGTTTTTTGACAATAGTTAGCAGGTCATCGTGAAGTTCCAATCGCTGTAGTATCACTGTCTCTAATCCCTTCATTTGTGATGTGGTCTTTAAATGTGATACCAGGATCCTTCTTTTTAATGCTTCTGTTTGTTAATTTATTCGTCTTTGTCCGTCTTAGTGATCAATTACAAATCAGTCATTGGTTATAAAACAAAATGTAAATTAACTTTTAAATGCAATACAGATTATCGATAGCTTCTACTATAACTCACAAAGGGGAGATATCTGATAAGTTTTGACTTAGGCCAAAGGCTTTAGTTAGTAAGACTATATCAACTCTGTCGCTGTCTGGTAAAAAGTTTGAAAATGGGGTTTTTTTTAATGCCTCTTCCTATTCTCTGATCAAATTGAAACTTTGCACAATTATTTACTGCACCTGACAAAACATTAATCAATAAAAAAAAACAAGATTACAAAGAGAGTTTGTGTGATACACAAACTCAGAGGCGGCCCCCGTCGGAGTCGGATCCCTGTCAGATCCGCTTTGATCTCTCGCTGCTAAAAGTTCATTTAAAAAAAAGTATATCAAAGATAAACGACAGAAATATACATCTTCCGTGCTTTGATCTCTCAACGGGGGCCGCCTCTGAGTTTGTGTATCACACAAACTCTCTTTGTCGCTGCTAAAAGTTCATT
>JADKLZ010005243.1:5177968-5236517 GCA_021533235.1 Biomphalaria straminea | reverse complement strand
AGTTTGTGTATCACACAAACTCTCTTTGTCGCTGCTAAAAGTTCATTAAAAAAATATATCAAAGATACACGACAGAAATATACATCTTCCGTGCTTTGATCTCTCAACGGGGGCCGCCTCTGAATTTGTGTATCACACAAACTCTCTTTGTCGCTGCTAAAAGTTCATTTAAAATAAACAACAGATCTTATTTAGTGCCCCAGCGGTCAAAATATACATCTTCCGTGCTTTGATCTCTCAACGTTAGCCTTGTAAAGCCGATGTTCAAGGCAACTGCCACACCTCTTTTATGAGTTGATTACTTTACGAGTAAATACTGGTATGTTACTCGTATGTTGGAACAAAAGAAAATGTGAAATCTTATGCAGTATATTAGATTATTAATTGTCTTAAAGTAGGTTTCATTTATATTGCATACTAATTAGGTTTTTTCTCTTTAAATACTGTTTGCATAAAATATTTTTAAAAATTAGATTTTGAGCTTTTAGAAAAAAAAAAGTAGCCGTTGCATCAGAACTTTGAATGCTCTATATTATCGTGATGTCAGATTTTCATTTTCTCTTCTACTTTCTGAGCACTAAACGGGACGGACGGACGGACGGACGGACGGACAGACAGACAGACAGACAGACAGACAGACAGACAGACGGACAGACAGGCCACACAAAAATAATACCGTCTTTTCCCCTTTCGGGGGCCGCTAAAAAAGACTGCTTGATATAAATGACAGCAATTAGCGGCTGTTTCCTTTTAAAGTACTTATTTTTTTTTACGTTCTCTTTTTTTTTTTGTTAGCTTGTTTTTTTGTTTTGTTGTTTTTTGTAGCCTACTTATTGAGCATATGGTTGTATGCTGTGTATGATTTTAGTTTGCTTCAATTACGACTTGAGAATACTTTCGTATACTTGTGCAGGCGTAGTTTATTAATACATCCGACTCATTGAACAGCTAACATACCACAAGGTTTAAATAATGAAGGACTAGCACACAGCGATGTCGAATTCTGAAACACTACCGCCAGGTAGGCCTATGTGACATGGTGTCTGCCTATGTGACATGTGTAGGCCTATGTGACATGGTGTAGGCCTATGTGACATTTTGTAGGCCTATGTGACATTTTGTAGGCCTATGTGACATGGTGTCTGGGTGGTCAAGCGCTTGGCTTCCGAACGGAGTTCAAATCTCGGTGAAGACTGTGATATTGAGTTTCTGAATCATAAAGGGGCCCAAGAGTCCACCTTACTCTAATAGGTACCTGACATTAGTTGGTAAAGTAAATGAGGTTGGTCGTTGTGCTGGCCGCATGGCACCCTCGTTAACCGTGGGCCACAGAAACAGATGCCCTTATATCAGCTGCACGCATTTGTTGGTGAATGCCTGGAGCTTAAAGCTTTGTACATGTTTTTCTCCCAACTCCCATTCTCAGATCACGTTGAAATTTCAAACAATTATTTAGAGTTGAGGACAATACACGAATCAACCAAAAAAAAAAAAAAATTAACCAATCAGATAAGCTTTGCATTTTAAAAAGATTTTTTTTTTCAATTTTGCTAGCTTTACTTCTATTTAAATGTAAAATTTTCTTGGTTATAAATCTCATCTCACAACTCTATTTTGTATCTGTTCTACTTCAGTTTTTTGTCTTGAGTTGAGGGGCCCCAAAAGAAAGAATGCATACTCTATTAGGCCTATTGGTCTAACCAACATTTTTTTTTCAATTTTGCTAGCTTTAATTTTATTTAAATCAAAAATTTTCTTGGTTATAAATCTCATCTCAGAGCTCTATTTTGTATCTGTTCAACTCACTGTTTTTTTGTCTTTCTTCTAAAAATAAAATTCACGTTATTTCTGCAACACCAAATCTGTGATCAAGCTGAAAGTGTGCACAATTATTTCTTTTACCTGACAACACTAGAATATTTTTTTTTAATAACCAATTAATTAATTAACTAAATGTAGTTAATTATCTTGCTTGGTATCTGGAATAAGGGAAAGAAATTGTAATTGACTAATAGGAAGTTGTAGGCCTATATAGTATAGGCTAGCATTGATTACATAATTTTCGTGTTGGCTTGAGAATCCTGAGAAGGCTTTAGCCCACAATTTCGAATTCAGGTCGTTCATCTTTTCTTTTTAGAAATATATTTAAAGAATGGTCACCAAGATACCCCATTCTTTCTACCCCCACCCCTCTCCAACTGATCCAGACACGTGATAGGATTATAGCTATTGAGAAAGCTAAAAGCGTGAAACTGCGCTAAATAAAAACAATTGGTACAAAAAATTGGGGATTTATTATTGTTATGTTAGCTCTATTACAAATTTACTTTTAATTACATGACTGATCCAAACATTGATGCAACTACTTTAATATTAGCTTTTTTTAAGTAATTTTTTTTTTTTTAGTTTTCTTGTTTAGTAGTATGTTCTGAATTAGTATTAAAAGTGTATTTAAATATCTGCAATGCTTTGTTTGCTGTCTTTAGTATGAGAGATTGCATTAAAACATCATTTATTAATGTTTAGTTTGTAGAACAAATAATTATCACTTTATAGGAATTCAAGTTCCAATTTGATTCCCATTTATTTAATTCTTCAAATTCTCTTTGTAAAATTTCAGTATCTTGTGTTGTTTTTTAATGTACATTTGGAGCCATTTGTATAATTACTGTTAGCTTTTTTTTACCTTTTAGGAAATCTTGAATGTATTTGGTGAAATAGAACAGTAATGCCAAAATAGTTTTATTTCACAATTAGATTGTAGTAACAGTAGAGTTTAATGTTTTGTGAATTATCTCCAATCACTCCTTTATGACTGATTTTTTTAGAAACTAGAAGCTGTTGGGAATTTTCTATCCTGACTACTAAGAAAGTTTGTTTTTATTACTGATATAATTCTTTTTACTCTCTCCTCTCCTCTCTACTGGAATGAATTAGCAAGATTGAGCTGATTGCTTGTATTGTTAACATACCATAGGCTTTAAAATTTTAATCTCCGTTTTATGGTTCCAAAAGAAATAAAGAAATACGACAATAATACATTTGGGTTGCTCATTTTGAAAGTCACCTATAGAAATAGAAGCAAAAATTATTGTATGTTTTTAATTTAATTAAAAAGGAAATTAAAAAATACAAATAAACAAATATTAATAGTTTTTTAATGGTAAGAAATGCAATTTTTTTTTATTTCACAAACAATACATTTATTTATAAAAATATAGGTCTTTTTTTAACTAATTGACAATTTGTAAAACAAAATCAGTCTGTTTATTTACATTGTATATATTGAACATCATGAATCATTTAAAGAAAAAATTAATGGTACAAATTATTTTGTATAATTTCAAGTATTGCTTCACAGTAATACATGCCCACACACATGATCATTTTGATTTTAGTTTTAATAACAACAAATTGTAAAAAACAAAAAATGTAAAAACAATTTCATCACAATATTTAGCAACAAAGTCATACTTTTCAAATGTAGTTTAAATAGGTAATAAAAAAAAAAGGATGGAGCAAAATATAAATTGATTGAAGTAAAATTCACTTTTGGTAATTATAAAATATTGCAAAGATAAAAAAATACATGAAATAATTTTCAAACCAATGAAAAAATATAAGCAAAATACAAATTAATTAGACTACTGAATCTCTAAGTAGTAGTTTATCCCATACTACTATTTCTACATGTTATTACCTTGGTGTTTTAAAGAAGTAATAAGTATTTTAAACACTGACTTCAGATATTCATACATGTTCTTTCAGTTTTTGAACCAATGCTAACCTCACAATCTGGCCATCTCTAGCCTGAAGTTCATCCACTAATTAGGACACCAGGGTATTTTCTCTCTTCCCACTAAATCTAAATATTTATTTCTTAACACATCTACTTTTTAAGGAAAATAAAAATAACTTTTTTTTTCAATCGTTTAAAAGTAACTACAGCAATTTTAACAAAAAGACTGCAGTCATATATATTGTAATATAACAATGTCATTAGCTGTCATAACTAATACAACATTTATAATCATTTTATAAATATATTTATGCATTTCTAAATAAGTAAGATAACATTTAATGTCATTAGCTGTCATAACTAATACAACCTTTATAATAATTTTTAAAATATATATTAATGCATTTCTAAATCACAAACCATTTTATTTTTTATTTAAAAAGAAACAAACAAGCTTACCAGAGTAAATTGCTACCAGGGGTAAATATTACACAACAAATCTAACTGATATATGCTCTCACCACTCCTTTAATAGCAGTTCTACACAATGGGCAGGATTTTATTTGTAGCGAGCAGTCAAAACAGCAAACAAAATGTCCACAAGGAAGAAAAACCATGGCAATTTCTTTTTCGAGACAGACTTTGCACAAAGTACGATCTGTTGTGATTTTTTCCTCGTTTGGCTCAACTGCTGAAAAGAGAAAAGAAAAACAAAATTATTTATAACAATGAGGTGACAAAATAGCGCAGGAACAAATGGCACCAATATTTTTTTTATCTTAATTTTATCATTATTTTCAATCATTCAGATATTGTAAAATATGAATAGATCTATGCAAGTTTATCTCTTTCTCTTCTTTTTGACGATACCATCGTCAATATTACTCCACTATATAAAAATTATTAACTTTGGTCTTATGCACTTAACTTTGTGTTATATAAAAAGAGCATGTATTCTCCTATAATTCTATACCAAAAGTATCATTTTCTAATAACAAACAAGAATGTTATTAAGTTTAATAATTACAGGGTCAAATGTGCAAATGTGAAATTAAACAATTCTCTAAATAATTATGGAGATAAAGAGTTAATAGAATACAATTCATTATTAGCAAAAATAAAATTTAATATATTTCCCATTTATTTTTAATCCAAAAATGCACTTCAAAAATACACAAGCATAGTTCCATATATGTCATATTTGCAAGTTAGGACTTTTACAAAGCCAAACTGTATGCAATGTAACATAAAAACTCCATCAATGGCTTGTGCCCATGCACTGGCAATAAACCTGCATAAAGTCTGTTACTTTGTAGGTACTTGTCTTACTGGCAGATTTACTTTATTCTCCACCAATGCATGTAAGAATCCTGTTAACAATGTACTCTTGTTTTCTCAGGAAGGATGATCAACTTGTAGGTATCGGGGTGATGAGCGTAAATAGAGAGATGAAAAGTATGATGCTATAATATCCCTCCACTGAATTGTTTGTACATGGCAGATAGTCAGTCCTGTTCTTGATCTCTAACAATCTATAATGTTAACAGAAATCTTGGAGTCACTCTGCAGTTTCGTCTCAAAGTGACCAGTTTAGTTGTTCTCCCAGTAGACATACATATTCCCTACAACATCTGGCAGTATTTACATCAACAGGTGGAACAAATGAAAGGGCTAATAAAATTTTGACAAACATGCAAACATTTTTATCATCATGATATGTGCTGCAAGATTTTCATCTTGTAGGCCTACTTAGCGCCAGAGACTTTGTTCAAGATGAAATAGACAAACAACAAGTCAGGTCTCCAGAACACTACACTGCAAGACAATGTGTCTTGGTCTCTCTCAGATTGTTCACAAATCAAACACTGTGCTTTTTCCACCTCTATCTATTCAACACTAGAACTATGATTGTGTTGTCATAGTTCTGATATGGTACCATCAAGATGTTTCTTTTGTCTTTCTTAAAACAATGCCAGGATGTGGACCTATTAAATTTGGTCTACGATATAATTCTTCTATGGTACCACTACCATCAAGATATTTCCTTTGTCTTCCTCTGTAATTTTTCTCAAGACAACACCAGGATGTGGACCCATCAGAAGTCTATCTTGTCTGTACTTGTAGCTTGTGTCTACTGCTATTTCTTTGACATTTGGTGATACAAATATTTCCATGATGCTGGCTATACTTAAAGATTCTCTTCTGAAGACTATTTAGATCAAGATATTATATCATAGAGAAGGTCAAATGTTGCCAATAAAGAAGGAGGGAAGCTTTAACAATATGTTATAATCTTTATGCCTGTCCAAGACCCTAACAATCCAATTCAGGTGAGGGAAGCCACTTGATTGTATGGAAATATGTATGCAATATGTCCAACCACAAAGTTCCATCCAGAACTTTTATAAGGGTCCCTTTAGCTCTGACTAGCGCAATTAAATGATGATGATTTTCACAAGAGACAGGCTGAGTGGTATAAATTACTTGGGGTTCAACTATGAAACCTGATAAAGTAGGGATATTTTATTGGTAATTTGACTCAGGTAGAATCATGTTGACTTAGCACCTAAAAGAAGCTTTCTCCCAGATAAACTTCCCAACCCAACTACACAAATGAGACTGAGCCACAACACAATAAGCTTTTTATAGGAGTGTTGAACTGAGACTCATTTAGATGGCCTACAATGTCACAACATGTGGGCAGTAGAGACCAATAGCTCATTGCCACGTTGTACAGACCTGTGTTCAGGCTTTTTATGACGATTGGTCTCATTTGAAGACATTTTTTTTTATACAAAAACATACATAAAAATAATATTAGGCCTATTTTTATTATTAATCATAAAAGGAAAAGAAAAACAAATAATTACTGCTGCTTTCTGTTGTTCCAGATGAGGGAATAACATTGAAAGGTTTTAGTTCAGCTGCCAACTCTGATTCTTTAGAGTTAGGTTCTACTCTGGATTCTGTGATATAAAGCAATTTAATTATTTATGTTACAGTCCTAATCCAAGTAAATGAATTAAGCTACATTTAACTGTTAAAAACTATAGATGAAAGACTATCAAAAAAGATATTTTGTTGTCTTTCAAGTTGTCATGTGAAAATGGTTATAATTTTAAAATTGGTCTATTGAAAAATAGCCTAATATAGAAAAACTAAAAATGTAAACCTATCTCAATTTTAAGTGAAAGATAATATTTATCACTATGTAATAACTAACATTTTTGAGAACATAAAACACCAATATAAAACCCATATTGTTTGTCACAGATCAATGTTGGTATGTAAATATAATCTACTTTTACAAATATATGTCAGTTGGAATGTATGTGTGGATTACGGGAAGTGTGTTAGTTTTCAGAGGAGATAGACCATAGAGCATGTGATATGAGCCATGAAGTATAATAAAATGTCTGTGTTTTGATGAGTTGTTAAGGGTCGGATGAACCCAGGGACAACTAGACTTGAAGAGAAACTATGGTAGTTTCTAGAAAGCTTTTAAAATATAGATAAAGTAAAAAACATTAACACTGATATTAAAACTATTTATTTCAAAAAAATTTTTTTTCAGTGGGGTCTATTATTTTATTGTGAATGAATTTAATGTATCAAAATGTCTACAAGGATTTTCAACATTTACCTGCCATTGCTTTTATTTTCACATCAACATCTTCTGCTGTAATCTAAATATGAAATGGAAGAAAACAAAACTATTACAAACATAAAAATATTGTCCTTCTGTATTAGCTTTTGATCAGTAAAGCTAATGCAAATATCCATTTTACCTTTACCTATGCCTTAGTCTGTTGAACTGTTAGAATTTGTAGACCGCCTTTCTCAATTCCTCTCAGTTTTTTGGCCTTAACTAGAACCTTGTAAATTGGCAGGTCCATAAATTCTTTTATGTTGTCTTCCCATTGCTTTTTTCTGTCTGCCTCTTCTTCTTTTTCCTGGTATTGTTCCCTGAAGGAAGGTCTTTGTGAGCTCCGAAGACATTGTAATACGGCCAAAAATTTTTGGCTTGTTTTTTTTATGATAGTTAGCAGGTGATCATGGGGTCCAATCACTGCAGTAAGCCTGTCTCTAATCTCTAGGTTTGTGATGGGGTCATTAAATGTCAAATCTATGATCTTTTTACGGTATTTTAATATCAGCATAACTAAACATTACATGGTTCTTTTGAGGTGTTTTCTTGAGTTTGTTTTTTAAATAATAGGTTTTGGCATGCAACTAAACAAGTTAGCATAAAAGAATTACATAAAAGAGAGATAGACATTAATAGTTTAAAAAATTACACAAGACAACTAAAGTTTATATTACAATACAAACACAAGGGGATACACATCTTTTAAAAGAATTCATTCACTATTCTTCTCCTTAAACTCATAAAATGTAACATCTCTAAAAATTGAATGAAGTAAAATATTTAATTACCATATATTTCGGAGAAAGAAAAAAAATGAATTTAGATACAAATACTAAATAAGAGTTCTTAAGCGGGTCTTAAATGCTCAGAATTTTACATTATGTAACTAAATGAGATTTTTTATATAAGTTTATTTGTATAATTTAAAAGATAAGTTCTTGTATACACCATAGCCTGCTCTTTTGAAAAAAATTTAATAGGTTAAATAGATAAATGCAAAACAAAGATATTTCTAAATTTTAAAAGGAGATACATTTTAAGATATATATATTAAATATCTTTTTAAAACAATCATTAAAAAATATAAACTTATATAAGCTTGAACTTTTTGGTTTGTTGATAAAAAAAAATTGATTTGTATTCTTAGATGTCTTCCAGGTCAAGTGGTGTGCTCTCTAGACTATCGCCTATTGCTCCCAGCCAGTCCAAAAACTACCCACCAAATTACCCCACCGACTTGTGAGAGGTTTGGGCTATAAGTCAGACCAAATGTTAGTGATCTTACAACAGTATAAATTAAGGCAAATATTTATTGAAGCTTGTTTATCATGATGTTTAAGTGATGAAGAGCACAATTTTCAAAGTTTAGATCTTGTTCTAGATCAATGAAAGGTAGTCAGGATTGATTTTTTTTGTCAGTTTCTCCACCTAAAAATTTGTGATGGTATTTTTAAGTAATTATTGACTCATTAATCACTTTACAACATTGGCAAAAATAAATAATTAAAAAAGCATATATTACCCTTTCAACTGTATCATTTAATTCACAAATTGCTTCAACAAAAGCTTTTCCTTTCGATTGGGAAATGTAGGCACACTTGGGGAAATATCTGGCATGCTCAATGTAAACATTATCTCCATCTTCCCAGTTTTTCAAAGTGCCACCACAGAAGAAACATCTGATGCTATCTCCATGTCCTAAAGAAAAGTTTTAAAATTTAAACTTAAATAACCTCAAATTTGTGAAAAAAGATTTTCTTAATTTTGCATGGACAATATAAAAAAAGGGAAACAGATGTGGTGCAAAATTTTTTCAAGACTTAAAAGTAGTATTTGAATTGTATGCATTGTTTCAATTCATTAAAAGAAGCTCATTTTCCAGAGTCTATACTAACAATTTGTCAATGTTGTACGCCTCATATCTATATCGTATGTACAGTGAAACATGAACACAGAGTTATTTTGTTATTATAATAACAACAACTATTACCAATTAGCTGCAGCATTATAAATTATAATCTTAGTGAGCATGGTAATAAATATATTTGAGTTTGAAGGATTATTATCAAATCATCAGTCTGGTTCTAAAATGGCTTCACTCAGACACAGTAAAGAGACAAAAACTGTATAATATAAATGATATGGGAATAATTTTGGGGGAAAAAATGTAAGGATGTGTCTCCCAGTATTTCCCCAATCTTTAAATAAGTGATTGCATGAATATGAGTGAAAGAATGGGAGACAATAGGAAACCGCTCATGAACAAGTAACATACCTGTGTAGAAAAAACCTGCATCAGCCATTTCCTCAATTTGATTAAATTGAGATGTCCAGTTTTGAAAAGTATTTAGCCTGGCATCTTTTGTGGCAAATTCTTGTCTTTTAGGTCTCTCTACAACGATGCCAAGCTCAGTATATGCAGGTGGCTTTGTGCCAGTACTCTCTGATGTCAAGTCAGTTTGGTTATCTGATGACACAATGATGTTGAGCACTTCATTTTGCTGATCTATCAATGACATTGTTCCTAACTGCTTGTTGGGAATAGTTTTTCTAGATGCTGATGGTTCAGGCTGTTTATCATAAGAATCTTGATTTGATTCAAGGCACAAATTATCCTTGCTATCGTTATCTAATGTTTTATCACATTCTGTGTCAGCATCAGATGAGCACGTAGGGAGCTCTCCTTTATGGGTATGAGTTATTTCATCTGATGATTGTTTGCAAACATCATCAAGTTTACTGTTTAAAGCTGTACTGCCAATCTCGTGCTTGTCTGTTGTCACCTTTTCTTCAGGAACAATGTTGCTCATCATTAGAGTTTAAAGTTTATTCCACAAATGAATTAATTATTGCTTGGCATTAGACAACACTCCTTTTTTATTTATGTATTTATATAAAACTGTTTTCCTTGGTGACTCTATACAGCTGCAGTAGTCTTAGACAACAGACTTAATGTTCAGTCTGCATTCCCTACAGAAAACAAAAAAGTTGATTATATTATTGGACATAAATATCTTGTCTAAATATCTTCTTGCAGGAAGAAATAACTGAAAGTTAATCAAAAGAATAAGTGGATAATGTGAATAAATTAACAATAACTTTTAAATAATTGATTAGAATACTGCATTTAATTTAAATATAACAAAAGAGTAACAGAGAAAATAAATTAGAAATTAATTTAGTTTCAATTTATTTTTCTTTACCTTTAATAAAAATGTATACGCAATAGCTAACTAGAATTTACTAGAAGCTTTCTAAAATGAGCAAAAAGGTAGACTTTGGCGTTTGCTAGCTAAGATAGATCAATAATAGCCTACTCATTATTTGGCTTCTGAATAATGAAATTCAAAATTCCATACTGTAAGCATAAATTTGTTGTTGATAATTATATCTAATAAATTCTAATTATATAAATATAGGCCTATAGACTATACTATTACTAGACTATAATATAGACATAGATCTAGTATTCTAGTACTCATTGCAGTAAAGGTAGGCCTATAGGGCAATTTGCACTTTTCCATTAATTTAAATTGATTGCAAGGCATAATTTGATAATAAAAACTGGCTAAAATTCATCTCCCAAAGGTAGATCTATAATTAATAACAACATAGACATAATCAATGTAAATTTTTAGAAAAGTAAGTACAGATCTATATGATAATATAACAAATTATCCTAGTAATCGAAAATAGGTAGGTAAACCATGGAACTATACACTAGTGACTAACATAGCTCAACTTGAACTTCCTTTCAAAATATCAATAAATTATTATAAATTGAATAAACTAGATATTTTTTTTCTTCAAAATTTTTATTTAATTTTTTTGAAAAATCCAAACTGCTGGATTATAACTAAAAATAAATAAAATCATTGAATCGACAAGAATTATCATAAATATGTGCATATGTACCTGAGTTATTGATCTTATTTTCATTAAAAATAAGAATAATTCTAGATCTAGAGAGCAGGAGTAGCTTATTCTAATAATAGCTAATATTTCAATTACGTCCGGGTTTACCAATGTAGTAAAATTACCTATCCGAAAAACCCGATTTTATTTTGCTTTTCTCGTACTCTCCTCCTATCTCTACTCAGAACTGTTAATAGTGAAATAGTGTTAAAGAAAATATTTGTAATTTACCTTCTAGAACTTCTACATATAGACTCTAAATTAGATCTAGGTCTATATTGACTATATTCATATTCATAGCAGGATATTGTTTTATTAGATCTAGACCTGGGCCAGGTTGAAAGTTAACACATTTTAACTAAATAATATTGATAAAAAATAAAAATCCTTAAATGCCCCTCGGATAATCGGGAATTCATAATATAAAATCGGGTTTTCACGAAATCACCACATCAATGTATAAACATTTTATTTACTATCTAAATTAGTTAGGTCATGGTTATGGTTAGGTCCAGCTGAGCTAGTGTCTGTGTGTAGGCCTATGTGTGTGTGTGGGGGGGGGGCTGGGTTAGTAAATAAGATACATGCATGTGCAAATTTGCTCGCAGCCTAAGAAAAATAACTGCATTGTCATTTTATCAGAGCAGAATTTGAATTACTATCTTATGTAATAATATATTTTATATATAATAATATATATCATCATATGAGATTTCACTAAATGTATAGAGGGCCTATACTTTTATCATAATATGTATAGACTACAAGAGCTCAGAGTCTACTAAGTCTAAGTGATACAGATGTATTTGATGCTGTAACTGTAAAAACTTTCATTCTTCATTCCGAATTTTACCCCCCATCCTTTTACAAAATGAAGAGAAGTGTAGGCCCTACAGGTACATAAATATTGAAAGTGTTACCAATAGGCTACTATTTTATGGTAGTCCAACTGCAATGATAACATAATACCACAAAGTATCGAGATTTATTTTATGTTAGGATTCTTTTATTGCTATTATTCATATTTGTTCAATGAACTGATTATTAGAAGATATGGTTAATTGTGAACCTGGCCTAACTGATGTTGTTGAATGATTATCTAATTGATGGTTTAGGTAAAGGACAAATTATGTCTCAATCAAAGCTTCAAGGACAAAATTTTCTCTTTGGTTAAATTATTAAATGTATTCTACACAGTACACTCCACTTGTATAATATGAAACTATGCTTATGAATAGGTAATTGTTTTCTTATATATTTGACTTGTATGCAAACTAAAGGCATAATTTCTTTATTTAAAATAAACTATGTTTTATCCAACTTTGCTCTTTTTTTAAATTGTTTTTTTTTAAATATTATGAATGATTTCCATGCAGTTTTAATCATGTTTTATTAGTCAAAATCTATGTCAATATGCCTCATTGACCTAAATCTATTAAACTGTCTTGTTGTAGGAACTTGTTGGGTAACTTTATATCCTAATAAAATAAATGAGAAATGGACGAGCTCACATCCAAATCACAAGAAAGATGATGCTTACTATAAGATATCCCGACAAGATCAACGTCTAATCTTTCGACTTAGGACAGGACACAACAGAATGCGACAACACATGTACCGGAAGCTCAAAATTGGAACCAGTGACATCTGCCCATGTGGAGTGTCACCAGAGAATGCCGACCATGTCCTCCAACACTGCACTCTTTACCAAGAGGCCCGCATATTTTAAGACACTGGCCCCAAAACACCCCAATAGAAAGAAAATTATTTGGAGAGCTCCCTGATTGGAAACCACTGCGCAGTTCATCTCATATATTGGTGTAGTGATCTGAACCCTCCAACATAACAATGAGAACGAAGAAGAAGAAGAAGAAGAAATATCCTAATAGGCCCACTCTTATCTAAGGAACATTCATGCCAAGTTTCATCAAGATTGGTTAAACATTTGTAATTTCTCTGAAAGACATAGGCCTACATACACTTTACCTGCTATTTCATATATAAGGTGTAAGTAGCTTAGATAACAAAAAACAAATTAATGTAGTGTTGTACTCAATAATAACAATCCGTGTTACATTCTTAAGCTTTATTTCACTGAATGACAAACAACTACACACATAGTAGAAATCACATCACGAAATAAGGTCAGTACACAGGATAACAAATGTAAACAAATACTAAGGGGTGACAATCCAACTACACAAATTCACAACATTCACCCCACGTTTAAATTTATACATATAACACAACCACATATAGTCAAGGCAATATAAAGATCATGAAAATATAAACATCGAAATACATTAGAAAATATAAACATCTAAATACATTAGTTTGTTAAACCTTGTAGTTGGGTTTTGATCGTCTCTCTCTCAGGTTGTAACGGTAACCAGGATAGGCACCATCATTATCAGCACCAACAATGTCATTCGGTGCCTCGATGTTCGGGGCTTCAACCGAGTCCACACGGGGGTTCGGAGCAGAGTTCTCGATGTTCGGGACTTCAACCGAGTCCACACGAGGGTTCGGAGCAGAGTTCTCTGCGCTGCTTTCTGCGCAGTCCTGAAGTGAGGGTGTAGCGTCCCCAGATGAACCGTCGCTCAACACAGGGGGTCTCACATTTTCTGTAAAACAGTCTTTTTCTTTTGGGGCCAAATATCTTAAAGAAACTGTTTCTTCTCGGCCTGTAGGTGTTCGTATCAGGGCGTATTGAGGGTTGCTGCTCACAAGCTCTACCTCCTCTGTTAATGGGTCATACTTTGATGATCTAGTGTGTCTTTTTAATAACACGGGACCAGGAGTTGTTAGCCAAGTTGGAAGAGATGTTCCAGAAGTACTTCTGCGATAGAATCCAAAGAGTCTCTCGTGTGGTGTTTTATTTGTCGCCGTACACAAAAGTGACCGTATTGAGTGTAACGCGTCTTGCAATACAAGTTCCCACTGAGACGTACTCAAGTCCTGGGAGTGTAAAGCTAAGGTTATAGCTTTCCAAAGAGTACTGTTAAGTTTCTCTGTTTGACCATTTCCTCTGGCATTGTAAGCCGTGGTCCTGCTCGTAGCAACTCCTCTTTCATTGAGATAATTCTGTACTTCAGCAGACATAAATGAAGTACCTCTGTCGGTATGGACATAGGAGGGTAGTCCGAATAAGGCGAACAACTCATTTAAGCATTTAATAACAGTAGCAGATGACATGTCTGGACACGCAAAGGCGAAAGGAAACCTCGAGAATTCGTCGATCATTGTAAGCAGGTATTTATTGCGTGAGTTGGAAGGGAGAGGCCCCTTAAAGTCCATACTTATTCTTTCGAATGGCTGAGTGGCTTTGATTAATTGTCCTATGGGTGGCCTAAAAAATCGAGGTTTAAGTTCAGCACATGACTGGCACTGGTTGATCACAGTTCTGACGTCATCGGTGGAAAAAGGTAAATTTTTTGATCTCACAAAATGTAGCAGTCTTGTTACACCAGGGTGACACAAACTGTTGTGAAGTAATTTTAGGTCGTTACGTGACATTGCGGATAAGTAGCGATTTCTGCTGAAAGTGTCTGCAGCAGAGTTCTGTGCACCTGGTCTGTAAACGACGTCGTAATGGAAGCAGGATAGCTCTAACCTCCACCTTTGGATCTTCTCATTCTTGATCTTGCCTTTATTTTGTCTACAATACATAAAGGACACGGATCTCTGATCTGTGACAAGGGTAAAGTGTCTTCCGATAAGAAAATGTTTCCACTTTCTCAAAGATTCTACTATTGCGTACGCTTCTTTTTCCACCGAAGAGTGCCTTCTTTCGCTTCTCGATAGTGTCCGGGAAAAGAAAGCCACAGGCCGACCCTCTTGATTAAGTGTAGCTGCTATAGCTATGTCAGACGCATCTGTCTCCACCGTCAGCGGGCGAGTGTAGTCTATGGTATACACGGCGGATTCCTCGAGCTCGTCCTTTAGGTCCTGGAATGCTTGTTTGACTTCCCCAGGGACAGGAAATTGTTTATTTCTGGCTAAGAGGCTGATTTTGTCGGAGAAGTTAGGAATCCATAGAGAATAATAGGCCAACAAGCCCACTATCCGTTTCTGCTCTCGCAGGTTCGACGGAGCCTTTAATTCCCGCAAGGCTCTGAATCTTTCAGGGTCAGGCTTGAGCTGACCTTTAGTTATTTCGTATCCCAGCAGTCTGACGCTATGTGTTCCGATCTCACTTTTAGCTTCATTGAAGATAATACCATACTTCTGAGCAACTTTGAAGAATCTCTGCAGGTTTCTATCATGAGATTCGGTATCATTTCCACAGATGGTCACATTGTCCACATAAGCGAATGTATTTTCTAGTTGTTCGTCTTCGATTATTTTATCTATGGTTCGCTGGAAACAAGCCACTCCATTTGTAACTCCAAATGGAATTCTTCGAAACTGGTAAAGTCTACCCCCAGCCTCGAAAGCTGTAAATGGCCTCTCTTCTTCTTTAATCGGGATCTGATGATAAGCATTCTTGAGGTCCAGAGTGCTAAAGACAGAA
This sequence comes from Biomphalaria straminea, assembly GCA_021533235.1. NCBI lineage: Eukaryota > Metazoa > Mollusca > Gastropoda > Planorbidae > Biomphalaria > Biomphalaria straminea. The sequence continues at coordinate 5,220,701 of JADKLZ010005243.1, read as the reverse complement.
AATTGTGATATCTTCTCTGCTAATTCATCCATTCTTGGCATGGGATAGGCGTCTAGCAGCGTAAATCTGTTGATTGTCTGACTATAGTCAATAACCATACGTCTTTTGTGCCTTTCATTGCCTGTTATTAGAACCTGTGCCCGCCAGGGGGACTTTGAAGGTTCTATTACTTCTTCTTTTAGTAGTCTCTGAATCTCAGCATTAATAAACTTTGAGTCCTGTAGTGAGTGCCTGCGTGACTTAGTTGCCACTGGAGTGCAGTTTGGAGATAAGTTACTAAAGAGACTAGGCGCCTCTACTTTAGCTGGTTTAAGGGTGCTTACACACAGGGGTGGTCTCTTTCCACTAAATGGAATCTGTAGCTTCTCGTGTAAGCTTATGAAATCCAAGCCTAGAATTACATCTGAACACAATCCATCTAAAAGTGACAGTTTTATATTTTCATATGTTTCATCTTTGAGTTGAATGGTAGCAAAGATATGGCCTTCAGTAACTCGAGAAAGGTGAGTAGAAGCCATAAATATTCTGTCCACGGAGGTTTTTATAGGCCACTTTTGACTCCTGGCAACTCGGGCTGATACGTAACTCTCACAGCTTCCAGTGTCTATCAAGGCTTTAAGTGGCATCCCATTGAGAAGAATCCAAGAAGTTGATTTTCCTAGTCCTACAGAGTGCAACGTAGCGAGTGCGAAAGCTGTAGATTTTCTTGATTTACAGGACCTCTGGAAATGTCCCTTCTTGCCACATAGATTACATGTTGCTTCACGTGCGGGGCACTCATTACGAGGATGTCTTCCCCTACCACAAAAGTAGCACTTGCTATATAAAGCGCTTACCTCATGTTTTGCTTGATTTGGACTGATCGGGGCTCTTGGATCAGGCAAATTTGGAGCGACAGAATCAGCAGGGTGTTCTCCATTTGTAGTAGCACAACTAGTTTCTAATTGTGCCTCGTACAGCAACGAGTGTTGATGGGCGTGTTCCAGTACTCTTGCTTCTTCAAAGGCCTCCTTTAACGTAAGATCAGTTTTTTCCAGGAGGCGTTTTCTGATACTGTTGGATGCTAATCCTGTAATGAATGCATCCCGTATTGATTCATCACGGTGTTGCTCCGCTGTAACGGCTTTGAATTTGCAGTCTTTCGAAAGACTGCGGAGTTTTTGCATAAATGTGTCTATACTTTGACCCATCTCTTGTTTACATGTGGCTAATTTATGCCTTGCAAACACCTCGTTAGTGGGCTGCACGTAAATGTTATTTAGTGACTGGACGGCTTCTTCGTAATTTTCCTTGTCACTGATTAGTTGGTAAACTGAAGGTGAGATGTAATTTATAAGTAGTTTCTTGTTATCTACATTTCCTATCGTAACTACTGACAGAAAGTTTTGAAATGTTGCATACCAATGCAGCCACTTTTCTTGTGCTTGAGGTGCAGTAGGTTCCACATCGAATCTCTCAGGCCGTAGTAGTCTATCCATGTTGTACAGATTCAGTGAAATAAATTGTTGTACTCAATAATAACAATCCATGTTACATTCTTAAGCTTTATTTCACTGAATGACAAACAACTACACACATAGTAGAAATCACATCACGAAATAAGGTCAGTACACAGGATAACAAATGTAAACAAATACTAAGGGGTGACAATCCAACTACACAAATTCACAACATGTAGTTATACAATTTTTTTTATAACATTATTTGAGGAGAAAAAACTATTTGCACAGTGACGTAGAAAGGTACTTGCGGGGTTTAAGAATAAAATGCTGAGCCCCAAGCACTAAATAGAATATGACACACAATTATGTCATCATGTATGCATCAGTACTTTTAAAAAAGGCATTCATTTGCAGGTACCACCTTTTAGAAACGCTTATAGGGGCAATGAATTCAAGTAACTAGCAGGTAACTCATAGTAAAAAGAAAATGTTTTTTATAGATGAGATTTCCATTTTTAGATTTACAGTTCAACGAGCAAAATATAAAGAAGCAAAATACCAAAAAAAAAAAAAAAAGATAAAAAACAGCAGCAGCAACAACAAAGCTAATATTAAGTGTATCAATTAGTTTGAATCAGGCATGTTATCAGATTTGTGATAGATCTAAACCAATAATAATACATTTGTGTGATTAGAAATATTTTTTACCATTTTTTTTTCTTCATGCGTTTAGCGTTATCAATATGCTATGATCGTATCACTTGTCAGGGGTAAGAGGAGAATGCACAAGGTATCTGGATGATCTCTTTTTAAATGTATATTAAAAAAAAAAAAGGAAACGACCTGAATTTAAACTTGTGGGCTAAAGCCTTCTCAGACTTTTCAAGCCAATGCGGTAAACATTATGCTAGTGAAGAGTCTATGAACATGGAAGATTGCATAGTTATCTATTGTTTCTATTTCAATTTATGTTCACTAAGCCTAATATAAAGCAGACTAATTCAGCTTATACCACCACTTCAATCAAGTACTATATCTTTCCCTTGTTTGAGATACCAACCAAAGTAATTTGTTACCAATAGTTAATTAAATAATTTAACTAATTGGTTAATGTTTTTTAAAAATTGATTCTTGTGTTGTCAGGTAAAAGAAATAATTGTGCAAAATTTCAGCTTGATCAGGGTGTCTGAGATATGTACAAACTTTTGGCTAGACACACAGGCAGATACACAGACAGACAGACATACAGATGCCTCCTGATATTCGGAATTAGGTGGCCAGAAAAGATAACTATTGCCAACTTGTGGGAGAGAACTAGGCAAAATCAATAGCCCATGATATCAAATAATAAAATGGAGCTGGATAGGACACACCCTGTAAAAACCAGCTACCAATGTTGCAATGCAGGCTTGTGATAGGAATCCAAAAGGAAATAGGAAAGTGGGTACTCCCAAGCAAATTTGGAAGAGGTCAGTCATAGTGAATGCTGGGGATACTGGAATGACAAGGGAGCAGATGAAGAATGTTGCACCAAGTTTGGTGAGATGTGTGGTTGCAGCCCTGTGCTCCTCTGGGAGTTCACAGGATTAAGTCAACAGTTGAATCATTTGTCTAAGGGGAAAATAAACATTCAAGTTTACAATCTTTAAAAAAAAAACATTAGTTTAAAATGCATGCAGTTTCATGAAAATTAAACATACCCATAAAGGAAAACCAATTTCTCCCCAAAACAATTAAAATGTTAAAACTAATGTATTTATATGCTCCATATCTACATATATATAAATAATGCAATATATGCAATATATTGCTTATGCTGCTTATGCTCCAAATGTTTACATTATGCTGTAGGATAAAAAAGTAGATGCATAAACAATATTATATGGGAACACATTTTCGGGGTTATAAATAAGTTTTGGATTATAAATGATACAAATGCTCATGTCAATCAAAAACACTTTAAACATTTGGAACATACAAAAGATGAGAGTAAGTTGTAAACAAAATTTAACAGTCTGAATAAAACTGCAGAGAACTACATCTATGCACACACATCTATGGCCTTTCATGCACTACACATCATGGCTTTTTATGGACTATACATCAATGACCTTTTTGCACTACACATCAAAGGCAGATTTTAGACATGGCATAATCACAAGATGTACAAGAACGCAAAACCAGCTTAATGATATCTTGACCCACACTGAGGCTTTGTTGGCTTTTAGCAGCATGATATCATAACTTGGGTTGACAAACATCCTAAAGAACACAATGCAATAGTTATCTTACATTGCATAAATTCAAATGAACCAAATAAAGACAAATGCTATAAAATTGTATAGGTATAGGTCTATATGTTTCGGATGTTTCATTAAATTGAAGATTAATATGGACTAGCCCAGACTTCCTGCAGGATATTAGGAGATAGTAACAGGCAGGATTCAGTGCCACAGAGCACATACCAGGCAGTGAGGACTATGAGTTACATTTCAGCTAATGTTTTTTTTTTTTTATATTACAAATTGCTTAAACACATCTTTGAGTTTGTTGGAATGTAGATTAATGTATCTAGTTTATTTCAACAATAAAGAATAGCAGCAGTGGTAAAAATCGAGGCAATCTGAATGAGTTAAAGACCCTGTTAAAATGAGACTAAGAAAAGGAATGAGGGGCAATCTTGTCTATCAGATACATGTGGTGCACTAGCAATAGTTTTATTTACAGGATAGTTGGCATAGCAAGCTGTGGTTTCTTTTGTTTGTTATATAAATTTGGACATTCCTTCAGAATAGATAATATAGATTGTTACATCCTAGATCAACCAGGACCTAAAAATAAAAGTAATCCAGAACCTCTATAAGCAGGCCAATAGTGCAGTGTAGTTAAAAACAGCATTGGAGATTGGTTTAAAACCACAGTTGGAGTGCTTTTACCAACTCTTTTCAGGTCTAGCAGGAACAAAAGAAGAATTAGCTGACTTAGTGATGTGTATAGACAAGACTTTCACTGCAAATGGTATGCAAATCAACGCAGAAAAAAAACCTCAAATTATGACCAATAGCCAACAGGGCTTTAAAAGACATCAGTATTGGAGGTGAAAAAACTGAAAAGTGTTAATAGTTTTAAAAAGAGTTTCAGATAAAGGAACCAAACCTAGACTATGGCCAAAATTGCACAGTTAGACTGATGTGCTCCCTGGCCATGGCCACATTCTTATATGCTTGGGACTCTTGGACACTGACTACAGATCTTGAAGGGAGGATCTTAGCAAATGGAATTGAGATGCTAGAGAAAGATCTTAGGTATCAATTACAAAGACCACAACACAAATGCAGATATTAGAAACAAGGTTAATACAGCAATTGGACCCCACGATGCCCTGCCGAAAAATGTAAACTCAAACTGTACGGCAACATCACAAGGTTCTTAGGGCTTGCAAATACTTTTCTTCAGGGAAAATTACCAGGAAAAAAAAGAGGCAGACAGAGAAAGCAATGGGAAGACAACATAAAAGAAAGAAAATTTTATCCAAGAAAATAGACATAGAATCAACACATCTTGTGTGGTGCCCTAATGGATAGGTGAAGGTAAAGTTGTAGACCCTGCAGAATGCCAGGGCATAGCAGGGTTTGAAATCAGAACTAACCTAACAACAGACCAGAGCACATACCATGTGTAGCAAAATTCATTTTTTTAAAAATACAAATCTGTTAGCAAAAGGTTAATGTTGTATTTTTTTTTCCTAGCAAAATGAACCATGAGGACTATTGAGTTACATTTCACAACCACAACTACGACCACAACTATGACCACATGCTGAAATTATGACCAAACTTTACTCAATGAATTCTCTCATCAATAAAAGACAAGTAACCAGCAATAACAAGTAAGTTCTGCTTACCATGACCAGCTTGACAATGTCATCATTACATAAAGAGATCCAAGGAACAGGATCAGGTGGTACCGCCAGTAGGAGTAAGCTACACCTTCCTCAGCTTGCAGTCCTATCCCTCTACCTACAATACAGTAAGAACAACAGTTTGAAACAATCTTTCAATCTTTACTTAACATATTAATGCATTTTAAATTAATTATTTTTTTACAAATATTTCCCTAAGGAAATAAAATTATGAAGTTAAATGGATTACATGAAAATCAAATGAAAATCAAAATGTGTTCAATGGAAGGTATCAGATGACCACCTGGTCAGATGAATGTGCTTTGGACTGCCATCCGATGGTCCTGTGTTCAAGCCCTGACTGCTCTCAGCCCCTCGCCATCCTGAAGGAGGCTTGGTCTAGGACATAATAATCTTCATTTCGGAATAAATGTCCAAACATATAAAACTAAACTATACTTAAATAATTAAAAAATAACTATTTTCAAAATAAGATTAAATAAAAAGAAACAGTTGAACCATCAGCTTTTAAAAATATTGAATCTACACATTGTTGGTAGCTAAATGTTATAAAGAGCTTCATGCTATAATTCAGATAAATAATGATAACATGAAATAATGCAATCTAGCCCTTGCTAATTCTAGCATAACTGTTGTTCAAGATAAGCATTTGAGGTATTTGCACTTTGTGAGACACTTAGGAAAAAGTAAGGGAGGTTTGAAATAATATTGGTATTGGCAGACGATACTGCTAAAGAAAAACTTTTGGCATTGTCTTAATGAATGTTAGTGACTGGAAAAGGGGACTTGGAGTCAACTCTATGAACAGAGTGTAGAGATTGAGCTGAGAAATGTATTCTGTTAAAAGGTATTCTATAGAAGTATGTTTGTTGGAAGGTTTATAAATATATGTGAAGGATATTTTTTGTACACATAAGAATACTTTCCCTTTACAGCTACATATAATATTAATACTGCTTTCCAGGCCTAAAATACAGCAATAAAAAAAATAATTTTTGCTCTGTTTTTTATTATGAGCTTAAATTCTACATTCTAGAGATTATCAAAAACTTTTATCTTTGTATATAAAACAAATACAGTTATACAAAGGGAGGCAATACAATTATTGTGCTGATCTAAGTGGAACAGGGTTAGGGTTAGGGAACAGTACCAGGAAAAAGAAGAAGAGGCAGAAGAGAAAGCGGTGGGAAGACAACATAAAAGAATGGACAGGCCTACCATTGAAAGAGGTTTTAAACAGGGCAAAGAATAGAGAGGAATGGAGAAAGATGGTCTACAAGTCTTGCTTGGTGCCCCAACGGTCCACCAGACTAAGGGATAGGTAACAGGTAAGTGCTAACATTTTGGAAAATGTAAAACAATAGTCCAATATAATTGTTACAGTTCTGTCCTATGAATGATGATTTTCCCCATCATCAGCCAGTATAGGACCACAAGTGAGTGAGTTTTTGAGAAACTCTTCTATTTAAAAAATCAATGACAGATACCCTAAGGTTGAATATAGTGCATTCATTTTTCTGTATTTTTCAAGATCAAATGCAATCACTGTAAAGTTCCCCTTTCAAACCTTGTGGACTATAGGGCCCATGATGTAAAGGTCATCTGTTTTTGTGGCCTAAGGTTAACAGAGGTTGTCATGTGGCTATCATAACGACCAAGTGCAATCACTGACTTCTAAATTCTAAAAAAATCCCTTAACATATTAACAAACAAAATATTTAGCATGATTTCTCTTCCTCTCCCCAGCAAGGATTATTAAGCCTTAGAGCTGTACAGAAGAAATAAATAAGGTTTGTTTCTTAGGGTAGTGCCTCAATAACCTCTAACTAAATAAAACTTGTTAAAAAAACATTGTGTTTGTCAACTTCACAAGCAGTATAAAATCAAATTTCTTTTATGAGGATTATTATACAAGCAAACTCAGATGTATTTAAGACTGACCAATGTATTACAGAGGGCGCGGTGGCTGAGCGGTAAAGCGCTTGGCTTTCGTACTGGAGGTCCAGGGGTTCGAATCCTGGTGAAGGCTGGGATTTTTATTTCGGGATTTTCGGGTGCCCTTGAGTCCACCCAGCTCTAATGGGTACCTGACACTAGTTAGGGAAAAGTAAAGGCGGTTGGTCGTTGTGCTGGCCACACGACACCCTCGTTAACCGTGGGCCACAGAATCAGATGACCTTTACATCATCTGCCCTATAGACCACAAGGTCTGAAAGGGGAACTTTTTTTTTTATTGTATTACAAACCAGCAAAATTAGCCGTGATGGCATCGTACTATGACATTGACTTGTTACATGTTAATTAGTGTAAGTTTCTAGATAAAAAAAATGCATGCACTATTTCAAACTGCTACCATGTTAAGGGACTGATAGTTTTTATGCTGTGTTTAGGTGTATCACCATTTATCTGATTACAATTACTAGTCTAATGCACATTTGGTGTTATGACTGGAAAATGACATGTTGTAAGCATTGATTAAATTCAAGCATCCAAGACAACATTGGACAAATTATTGATTGATAAATATGATTAATATATTGAACTATAACAGTATAAAATATTTTTTTATTTACAAATCACTCTGTCTGTCTGATAAAAAGTTTATGGACACCCAATATCGGAGCAATCTGAAATTTTGCACAATTATTTCATTTACCTGACAACACTAAAAATCAATTTTAAAAAATTAACCGATTAGTTAATTAACTATTAATAATTAATTATTTTGTTTGGTATCTTAAAAGGGAAAGAAATATTATTTGACTGAAGTGGTGGTATAAAGTGTATATGCTGAATTAGTCCCCTTTAAAGTAAGTCACTCTAAATTGAAACAAACAATATATTATTAAAGGCCTACAATCTTCTCTAGTCATAAGTACCTCATTAGCAGAGTGGTTTGTACATCGGCCAGAGGAGATGTAATTAAGGCACAAGTTTCAATTCTTGTCGTTACCCCTTTTTGTTTTGGTAAATGCTTTTAAAAAACAATTAGGGTAAAATCCCCCTGATATCCCTTTCTTTCTCTACCCTCCCATTTTCCCAACTGGTCCAGACTAGTGATAGGGTCTAGGATCATAGCATATTGAGAAAGCTAAAAGCATGAAATAGAGCTAAACAAAAACAATTGGTAAAAATATTTCTAATCACAGATTTGTTGTTGTTAGTCTAGATCTTTTACAAATTTAATTACATGACTGATCCAAACTATTGATACAAAAAAATTACATTTCGTTTATGCTTTTAAAAATTTTTTTTTTATGTATTAAGTTCTTTTAACAGTTACATTTTATCCATACAGTCAACAGACCCACTCAATCCTAAAAAGAATAAAATGACTTGAAGTAATGATAATTAACTATTAAATATCAAAACTGAGACCTCAATTAATTTCAATAGAGAAGGTTATACATTAAAAATATGGAGAGCTAACAATGCCCCGGCCCAAAAAAAATCTCTCCTCATTTATAGAGTTCTTCAAACAAGTCTTTTAATATCCTTGTCCTTATTCCAGAACTTTAATATGCCCTACTGACCTCATCCTAAGGTTTATTATGTCCCTCTTCATGAAAAAAAACACTTAAAAAAAAAAACTATTTCTCTAGAATAGTGTATAAAGTGTATAATGATAAGGAAGTAGATTTAATAATAGTTGGATGACTGTAAAAAAGCAAGTCCCCCCCCCTTTTAGGTATTGCTGTCTAAAGAGCAAATGATGTAAAGGTCATCTGTTTCTGTTAACAAGGGTGTCATGTTGCCAGCACAACGACCAACCGCCTTTACTTCTTCCCAACATGTTTTGTACCCATTAGAGCAGGGTGGACTCAGAGGTCTGAGGTACCCAAATATCCTGAAGTTAAAAATCCCAGTCTTCACCAGGATTCAAACCTGTGACCCCTGTTCGGAAGCAAAGAGCTTTACCGCTTGGCCACTACGCATTTCATAGGATGATAAGGATGTGCAAATCATGACATGGTATAAAGATAGAATCATGATTCATAATGAAAAATAATTTAGACCTAACCAAAAAATAATAATTTCTCAAGTAGTACAGCCAACAGTTACCACCTTTTGCATGTATGTACATGTGTGATATAGTATCCCCTTCCCCCTAAAAAAAAATTCAATTGTGGAATTAATGTGATTACATTTTTAGGACTATTAATTTTACTTTTCAAAATGCAAATATTTATTACGATGACTTTTTAGATGCTACTAGGTGATAAGTATTTTATTTTTTTCTGAACCATTATAACAGTTAGAACATGAAATACAAATTAATATGTTTTCAGGTTTAGGGCAGTGAAGGTGAAATCAGAGTGTTACAGTGCTACTTCCTGAGAAGGAATAAATTACATGTTTGGTATGGAAATAAATATTCCAGGGACTAGGGAGAAACATAATATTGTATACAAAAATTTGCAGGGTAACTTGAAACATCCTTTAATACTTGTCTGGAACTAAAAATTTCACGCTATGGAAGTACATAGAATATTAAAAATACATCTACAAATTAAAAATAAATGTTTGTAAAATTTATGAAAAAGACTATAAACATTGTAAATTCATGTATTTATAATAAACAATTTTACAACCTAATGCAGAACTCTTCAAGGAGAAAAAAAAATCAAGAAAATATTAGAAAAATAAGAATTTTTGTTATAAATTGGTAGTTAAGCTGAAGTCAAAAATAGTGACTAAAATTTTAAAAGTCAATGTGATGATGACCCATAAAAAAGTGAATAAATTAAGTTAAAAAATATTTTTGGCAACAAATTGATATTACTTAATGATGTAGACAGATTTTGAAATTTAAAATGTCATGCATCATTACATTAGATTAGGTAATATCAGTTATGGCATAAAATTATTTTTGGAAAACAAGACGCATATTTTTGAAAAACAAGAAGCTGATTGCATATTTTTTAACCATTAACAACATCCATTTAGGCCTACTATCCATATTACTAGCAAGATTCTAAGGAACTCACTAAGCCAATGGCTGCCTAGTCATGTGGTATGTGCTCTGAACTGTTGATCAGATGGTCTTGATAGTCATGAGTTCATACTCTACTTGCTACTGCATTCCTGTCATCATGTGGGAGGTTTGAGCTAGGATGAAATTATCTTCAAACCTGAAGGAATATCTGACATATGTACAACATCTTACAACAAGCAATTAGCTGTATATACCAATGCCAAACACCTGTTTTAATGGAAGAAGTGCTTTAATTAGTTTCTTACAACAAGCATTTAGCTGTATATGCCAATGCCATAACACAGAGATAAACGCCTGTTTTAATGGAAGAAGTGCTGTAGGTTTGGGTTTGGAACCGCTATGTGATAAAGCAACTAATCTAAATAAGTAAGTTCACTTTATCAAAATTTCATTATTCCATTAATTGTAGGGTATTGTCACACAAATTAAAAGATGTGTTAATAAAACCAATAAGTGCAAACAAAAAACTAAAAAATCAACTCAAAAAGATAGGAGAATCAACAATAACCCCAAAAAATTACCCAAAACAACTAGAACAAAGCAACAACTTCTAAAGGTGAACTTCTGCTAGATCCGAGCAAAATTACTCACCAAACACTGGACACATAATTTCCTGTTGTAATTGTGTGACCAAAATGAATTAGCATGTAAGCAAAAATACAATTAAAAAGACACAAAGGATAAAGAAAGGATAACTATTTTACACATATCTAACAAACCCAGCTTATATTGAAATAATATATAAGCCAAATATTTTAAACCAGTTGAAAAAGTTTTTCCTTCAATGACATTTTATAGCTTCTCTGAAAATAAAGAATAAGATCACATTCTTATCAGGTTTCTAAACGTTATGAACAGTATGGATTGAAACTCATGTACATATAATAAAGCTAACACCTCACAAAATATAGCTAAACATTATGAAGAAGCAATATAGATTACTGCATAATTATCCCATGATCAATATTAAAAAAAAAGGTTTCTGTGGTTAATTAATGAAAACATGCATGACATGCTCCCCATTGCACAGGGTTATGATTATGTTATAATTATTTCTTAATAAAGCATGTTATAATGTTTATAAATGAGAAGGGCAAAACCATTAGCTGAAAAGATACTTGATCAAATTTTGTCCACACTAAATTACACTTATTTCCCATGTTGTAGAGAATAGATTAATATTTCTTGTCTGCTGAAAAAAAAATTGTAATTAATTCTTCTGTTATTTCCTACTGATGCATTGCATTACTCTCAGCTAAAAGGAGGAACCATTAACACAATGTTGTCTTATTTAAAAAAAACAACACATGTCTTGATCCTGCATACTTTTACTACCAAAACAATGAACAATCACTCTCATACCTAGAAATCAATGAACTTAATCAGATTTACTGCAATTTTTAAACAGACTAAGTGCATATTGCTCAATAGGGAAATGAACATTCCAGAGATTACATGCCATGGAGAGAAACCTGTTTGATATGTTGAGCAGCCAGATATTTTTTTGCTAAATTAACATAGTGTTAACCTGAACACTAGAACCCATAATGATAATTTTATTGTTTACCTGATTCAATTGAGGCAGAATCATCTTCTTTCTTTGTTGTACTTAAATAAATACTGGAAAAGAAAATATTACATTGCGATTAGAAAATTATTAAAAGAAAGTGAGTATGATTGTCAAATTTCATAAAATGTTTTGAAAAAATAACATTCAGTTTTATTCTATTTTCTAATGATTTCAATTTGCAGTGAAACATTTTTCAAATTATTTATAATAAATACTCATCCTTAAAATCATTTAATCTTGTCAGGTCTTTACAGAAATAAACCAGCTACTTAACTTGTTCCTAGCCTTACCACACACATTTAAACAGCTAATGGGAAATAAGCAGCTAGAAGAACACTTTTAGTAAAATGTTTTACATGTTTCAGATGTTTTTTTCAAAATTAAAAATAATTTCATTCTAGCCCTAAAATCACATGGAACAGCAACGTCAGGGGGTGGCAGTGGGCAGAGTATGAACCTTGGACTATTGAGACCATTTGAACAACAGTCCAGTGTGCATACCACACAACCAGGTAGCCATCCTACTTGGAATGAGTGAATAAAAGGATATGGGAAATGATGGAAAACGAGAGAGAGAAAGAGCAAAAAAAAAAAAAAGTATGCATATATTATAGCATGTTTTTGTAATATTCATTTAATCAACAATGCCATTTTTTGCATTTTAATCTATTTTTATTATACTAGGCCACTATTAAGTTGAAAAATTTAATGAAAGGAAGATGTCCTGAAATGTGTTAGGCTGATATAATTATAAGACCTTTTTGGAATGAAACATAAAAGTTATTCTACTGACAATGAATAGTATTATGCTTGCAAGTAGTTTTTCTCCTTTTATTTTCATTTGGTATGTGATGATTTCTGAGATATTAAAAAAAAAAATACAATATAATTGACAGAAGATTCACAGACAACAATGATAGAGGGAAGGAAAAGAAAAGTTAGTTGGAAGCACAGGAGAAACAGATACAGTAAAAAAACAAAAGAAAATAGAAATCCAATATGATATTTTAAAAAATTTAGTGTATAAAAAAATTCTATTTAAATGTCTTTTGATAAAGTTACATAATTGGCTAAAAAAAACATGACTACATGCAGAGGAAAGAATCCTGTTAGATGAATTGAGCAGAATTTGAGAGGAATATATAATATAATCTAATATAATAATATATCACTGTTGTTTTTTTTTACTGAAAATTAATACGTAAAATTAAGGTTTCAGAAAATGACATGATCAGGGATGTAAAGGCTTCAGAAATCAGTCTTAAGGAAAAATCAGGAGTGGATCTCTTTGGCTATTGGGAGAATGGTAGGTATATTCCCTCTAACAGAGCATGCAGCTGAGTTGGTTCCAAACATAATTGCAATATGTTACTTAGAAAAAAAGAGACGAGTGACTGAGACAATAGTTCAAACATTTTCTGTAATTCTCCTTCCCTCAATAGAACCCTTTGTGACAAAAACAACAACTGACATTGTTCATTAATTACTAGGTTGTATTTTTTTTTCAGCTTTCTGGGAAAAAAAAACTAGGCAAAGAAAGAAAGCAACTAAATTCTTCAAAGTTCAACTTGCTTCTTCACTAAAAAAAAATCCTTTGCCAATCAGATATACAACCATCCCATAAAACATTGGTTTATGTAAACAGTCTCCCATAAAACATTGGTTTTGTAAACAGTCTGGATATACTAAAAACACAAACCTTAATGTCAGGATAACCAAGACCTCAATTAACAGAACCAAGACGTTTACCCAGAAGCAAACAGACTTGTTGCGCACTTCATCTAGTTCCTTATTGATATTGATGAAACCAGTGATATTGTAATTACTGATATTAGATGCAGTTGTATCATTAAATCTAGCATTTCTGACGCCAGTAGTGTTGAAAATGTTATTTTTCAGAAAAGGGTTACATTGTGTATCTGTAGGAATAAAATGAATCAGAGGAAGACCAATGAAACAATAAGTTATGTATGCTAAAAAAATCATTTCAGTGAACCAACGACATATTTTTTTTCAAGAAATAATTCAAATATAGGACATAAAGTATCAATAATTTAATGCTAAGTCTAATCCACATAAAAAAAAGTGTCAATGCTATTTAATGAAACAAAAAATGAAGAAAAAAAAATTGTTTAATCCCACTTGAATATTTTCAAAGCAAAGGTTTTTATTATTATTATTTAGAAACCACAATTGCATTTAAGGGAAAATAATTATACACAATGGCACAAAAAAGACAGTTGAATCTTTTATTCCAAGCTCTTTTACTACCCACACAAAAACAAAACAATAACAATAACACATAAACAAGTTTCAAGACTCATGAACCAATTTTCTTTAACCTGTTCTCTTCTTCTATTTCTGAAGTTTTTAAATAAGGCATTAATAATTATATAGATATGTGAAAAGAGACACAAGGTAAGTAAAAAAAATAGTTTGATGACAGAGCTCAACAATATTGGTTATGCAAGGAATTACAATTTTAAGAAAAAAATTACTGTATTTTCGCATATTTTCACAAGGGTTAAACAAGATTTTTCACATGCATGGCAGAGGTGTGGGTTATATAAAGGTGCAGGTTTACAAAATTTATTTTACTCATAAACACAGCATAATGGAAACAATGGACTTTATTTTTTAAACATTCTATAATTTGCTGTGTGGTTGTGAAATGTATATTAGAAAAGTTTATGAACATCTCATTCTAAACCTCAGACAAGAAATAGTACCGATGATAGTAATTTATGTACAGGTAGTTAGTGTCAATTCTAGCTTTGCACATGTGAGGTATATAAGGGTGCGAGTTGCACTATTTTTCCTTTTACTTTTTTTGTAACTTGTACGGACCATACATCTGTGGGGGTTATATGCGTATGGAGGGTATATGTACACACATAATGTAACCATCAATTTGTTGAGTTTTTATCTCCCCCTTAACCAATTAGCTTTGTTCTTGTTCTAGCTCTTTCATGGAACATTGGCTGGTTATATGTTGTAGGCTTTGGACTGTCATTTGATGGTCCCAAGTTTGAGTCCTGCCTTTTGTCATGCCCTCTCATCCTGCATGGGGGCACAGCAGTTGAATGGTTAAGCGTTTGGCTTCCGAACCTTAGGTCCTGGGTTAGAGTCCCGGTGAAGACTGAGATTTTGAATTTAAGGATTTTTAGGGCACCCCTGAATCCACCCAACTCTAATGGTACCTGACTTTAGTTGGGGGAAAGTAAAGGCAGTTGGTCGTTGTGCTGGCCACATAACACCCAGCTCGTTAACCGTTGGCCAAAAAAACAGATAATCTTAACATCATCTGCCCCATAGATCGCAAGGTCTGAAGGTGGACATACTACACTCATCCTGCATGAAGTCTGGCTAAGATTTTATAGTCTTCATTTCTGATGAATGTCCAAAACTTGTAAAACCAATAAGTGGACTTCACATTCTAGGTTTTTTTGTTCATTTAAAGAGTAAGTATGTTGGTTTCCCAACCCTCATAAAGACATTAGAAATTTATGTTCCCAAACTACTACTGTACCTGTATTTAAGGACATGGCTGACAGTGTGAGGTAAATGATGTAAGCTGTTACCACTGAAGACTCAAAGAGTCCAACATCAGGTTTACCTACAAGCAAAAAGAATACATAGAATCAAAGTCTTTAGGTTGGCTAGGTTTACAATTAAAAAGTTTGCTGAAAAATTATGGTAATAAAAAACTAAATAAATCAAAATAAGATAAATAGTATAATTTATTTGTCTCTTGTTAAAAAACAAACATATTGATTTCGTGGAATAGATAGAAAAGAGTTCTTACATACTTTTCTCCCATTATAAGAAATAAGAAACTTATTTATTTTTATAATGTGTCAACATTTTAAATGTTAAGCAGAATGAAAAAAACAAGTTGCAAAAAGTATATACATTTAATAAATATTAAATTGCAACATATTTATTATCTTTCACTAGACAATGTCTCAATTTATTGAATAAAAACTTACATTCACAACACTTAGGTAATTTTCCCAAAACACTCATTAAAAATGTCAATGCCATATTAAATCCTACAAAAAATTGATGCAGTTGGCAGTCCTAATTGAAATAAAATACACAGAGTTCATTTTATGAGGTGGAGAGCAGACTTTTGAAGGAATATGTTAGCCATGATTTTAGTTTTTATGTTATAATTTTCAATACATAATATTTCAAAGTATAAACAAGGACATTCAAGGTTTCAAAATGATCATCAACCATAAATTTAACCAAAAATATTATATATATATATATACTAGCCATATGTTACCCGCGGCCCGCGGGTCTTAATTTGCGTATCACTGTCATGTAGTCACTAAGAGTGTTTTGTAAACAAATGAAATGATAATGTTATAAATAAAACGAATGCGGAATGCGTAAATGTAAAAATAGTATAATGTAGCTATAAAATTAGCTAATCGACATAAATTTAAATTCATTTTTGCAAATAAAAACATTTGCTTGTAGACCTACATATACTTGAATAATATTGGAAATGAAAAGACTTTATTTTTGTACCAGTTTATCTATATAAATATAACACATGTCCTGATGTAGACAGCTAAATTAAAGAATGCATTTTTTAATTATTATTATGTATAATATGCAAGTTAATAAGTAGATCTAGACTTTCTTCAGTAAAAGTATATTTAATCGTATATTTAAGAGAGTAAAATATTGAACTCTCAATGAGTTAAATCAAAAAATAACGCATTTATTAGTCAAAAGCCAACAATGTTTTTATTTTATTTAGAGGCGAAAGGTCGTGACCTCAATACGCGTTGCCTTGGTGAATACTGTGGGCGTGTTAGCCGTGTAGGCGACAAAAAAAACAATACAATAGATCTATATTTTAAAAGCAAATCCAACGCGTGAATGTAATTGTTTATGTAACATTGTTAGTTTAATTTGGTATAGCTCTAGAATCTAAACAATTTGAATGGCACAGCAATCTAGTCAATAAATTAAAACTTTGAGCCTATTATAATAAAAGACTATTAACACTGTGAACTCGACCTAGATAAATAAGCATCATTTGATGTAGACAGATTAGCCGTATTTCATACGTTATCAAGTCTAAATGCGCATAAGTAAATCTGAAAATAAAAAAGTAAATTGAAAATAAAGACTTAAAAGTAAACCGAATCAGTAGTTGTAGGCTTAAATGCTTTGAAAAATACAATGAAAAGTAAATTGTATTATGTAAGTAGTTTATTACTTTAATAATATGCTTTTATAATGCGCGATATTATAATTATGACCTTTGACGTTCATTTCATTTGTACCACTGCGCGCCACACATGTAGGCCTAATAGTGCCGCAGTTACGGAAAAGTATGTCAAGGCGCTCAAAGCCATTTAGATCTAGATTTAGAGCGAACGATTTTACATAAAAAAAGTTTTGTAAACTTAAATTTGAAGGTTAATTTTTATTAACTAATGAAATGAATAGACACTAATATGTATGTTCATATGTGAAAGTAAAAAAAAATTGTTTTAGACCTAGGGACGTGACCTCATTTCACGATGTGTTCATTGCGTGACCTTTTTAATTAGATGTACGCTATGAATGAAACTATTAGAATATATCTAAACACGGCTTCGCGAACGAACGCATGAAAAATGCTTTCGAAAAACAAATTTCAATGTTAATTTGATTAAAATATGAAATGAATGGACTATAATAAGTGTGTTCATGTGCTAAAGTATAAAACTATCGTTGCGAAGAGAAGTTCTATCATCTTACAATTTTAGACCTAGGGACGTGACCTCATTTCACGTTCGCTGAATAGAGCGATGTGTAACATTTCGTGAATGTCTAATGAACGAATGTGCGTAAGGATATCTACGCTTGCTGATATAAAGAACGAACTTATGTAAAAAGCCTTTTGAAACACAAATTTGAAGCTTAATTTTGTTAAATAATAAAATCATTAGACTATATTTTGTATTTTCATGCGTCAAAGTAAAAACCTATAAGTGCAAAGTGTATTTCTTAAAATTAGATCTAGATCTAAATCCTTTCGATCTTTTTCTCATGTCTCAACATTTGTAAACAAAGCCTAGATCCATAAAATAGTATCGCTGTAATAGAGTTGGTCAACTTTATTTTTTTTTTGAGGGTCTTAAGTTTGTTTTAGGGCTACAATACATACACTACGGCCTATGTTAGTACCCAAGGAACATTTCTACCAAGTTTTATCAAGATTGGTCAAACGGTTTTGATTTCCATTCGGCTCATACATACATACATACATACATACATACGCCTTACTTTTCCTTTTATATATAAGATATATCTACTATATGTGAAATATAGAAAGCCACACAAAAGCAATTTTTACATGAAATCTTTATTTATAATGTTAAATATTTATAATTTAAAGACATTAAATTTTGTTATTTAATGTGCCACACTTTCAAATGATTTCATAATTTTAACAATAATTATCTGTTAGATAAGAAATATGAATGGATGAAATAACCAGTGGTCAAGTAAATGGGGACGAAATGACCAAAACCCTTATCAGGGTCCTCCACTTACCTGTGTATAAAATAAAAAGAAAAGAACCACTGCTGTTATGCTGATGCCGTAGAACAGAAGAGTACAAGAAATCAAGCCTATCATGAGGATAAAAAAACATTTTGATAAAGAAATCTTAAGACATCAGATAGTTTCATATTGTCATGAATAAGGTTTAAATGTCACTAACATGAATGTCATACTAGATGAATAAAAGCTAAACACTATATATTTAAATATGTAATGTATCATGCAATATAATAACATAAATTTACATATTTACAATTACCAATAAGAAAAATGCTTTCTGTTTCACTGTTATTATTTTATTATTACTAATAAAATTTTAAAAAATATAAGGGTCTCCTCTTATTTAAAAAAAATAAGAGGAGACCCTTATATTTAAAAAAAAAATAAATAAAAAAAAATTTAAATATACAGGTCTCTTCTTATATATGAGGGAGGCATGGTGGCTGAGCGGTAAAGCACTTGGCTTCTGAACTGTAGGTTCCGGGTTCGAATCCTGGTGAAGATGGATTTTTATTTCGGGATCCTTAGGCGCTTCTGTGTCCACCCAGCTCTAATGGGTACCAGACATTAGATGGGAAAAGTAAAGGCCGTTGGTCGCTGTGCTGGCCACATGACAACCTCTTTAAGGGTAAGCCACAGCATCAGGTGACCTTTACATCATCTGCCCTATAGACCACAAGGTCTGAAAGGGGAACTTTACTTTACCTTTACTTACTATGAACTGAAGTATGTACTCTGAGCTATAACCTCTTTAACAGAAATGCCTTCATAGTTATTACCTTTGAAAAAGACTTGTGATCTCCAGTAGCTGGCCCAGACATGAATAATACAAAACAGTGCAGTAAGTTGAATCAGGTTTGTTGCTAGTCCTCCAAGAAAACCAAATACCAACAAAACTAAAAAGACAACACCAGGGAACAACAGATATGTATGTCAATTAAAAAATGTTGGCTCAGTTAACACTTTCTCTCCATTATTATTTAACAAGTTCTGATGGAATCAACGTTGGTATCGTCAGTTAGGAGAGAAAGAGTTAAATCAAACCAATTCAAACAAGTACAACAAACATGATTTTGTAAGAAAAAGAAAATTAGTCAATCAAAGACCTCATTAAAAAGGATAAATTTAATTTTAAAGAAATGAAATACTTTTGTGATTTACAATAAGTAGAAGTAAACTGTTGATACTTCACCACTTTCATATTAATTATATAAATATTACTCACCATCGCTAAATGTTTTTTCTGGAATATAGAAGGCTACAACACAGATGATAATCAAAAATGAAATCTTGAATGGCCAAACACTGAAAGTAAAAAACAAAAAAATGTTTATCTCTGAAGTTTAATTGGTAGAGAATACAAAGAGAAATTTTCAGCTCTTCCTTCAAAACTTACTTACTCCAGATGAAGTTAATGACACCACATCTATGATGTATGGATATCTTATAGCTCTCTGGTGATTTTTCTAATGTTGAAATGCATTACCATTATTTTTTTTTTTCATTATCTAATATATATTCTTTTTAGAAGCAGCAAGTTGTTTTAATGAAACAAACTTTTTCAACTATCTTGTTTCTACACTGAAAAATTAGAATAACATTTCTTGATATCTTGTATATAACCAATTAAAATATTCAACCTTCAAACAGGCCTACTTGCATTGTTATAGTATCTAAGTTTAAGAAATTGCTGATCCTAGATACCAAACCTGAGGCATGTTGGCTGAATGGTAAAGTGCTTTATATTTGAAATAGGCCTACTGGCATAATTGTATGTTAATTTAAGAAATTGATGCTTGATACTATTCCAGAAGTGCAGTAGCTAAACTGACTGTATCAGGTTCCAATCCTGGTAAAGACAGATTTTTAGGATGATTAGGGTGCCTCTGAGTCCACCTAGCTCTAATGGGTACCTAATATTAGTTGAGGAAAAGTAAAGGCACTAGTGCTGGCCACATGACACCTTCATTAACCATGGGCTACAGAAACAGATGACCTTAACATCACCTGCTTCAAAGGTTGCATGGTCTGAAAGGAGAACTTTTACATTACTCATATCATTCCCATTATTAAGTTTATAGGTATCTCAGAAAATTTTCATGTTGATATATCTGTACTCATTTGATAATATATTCATTAAAATCAGACATTTTTTTAAAATGTGAAATCCCTATTAATTATTTCTAAGTTAAAAATATAGGGATATAGACATATATCTAGAATTATATTTAGTTAATAGCTTCCAATTTGATTGCTATAACATTTTTAACATTTTCAATGCACTGAAATATATTAAAAACCTATGTATCCAAGATGTTTTTAAATGAGTGCCTTAATTCAGATTGAATTTTTTTTTATTGGCTTATAGTGCTTAAAAAAGAACCATATTCAACTATTTAGATTTGGAATGAACTTTTTCTAGTAATTATTTGGAATGGTTTATCTTAAACAATTTACAAAATACAAAAACCAAAACTCCAACGTACCCATTGTGAATTCTTGCTTGATAATTATTTGATGATGGAGGATTTATTGTGATGAGAAACATGAGTGCAAAGAACATGGTCATTGCAAAGCAGACTCTATATGCTGCCAGGAAACCAATGACTAAGTTGCAGTCAGAGTCAGTGAAAACTTTATTACCAAAAAATCCTCTGCATAACCAAGAGTTCTGAAATAAGGTTGAAAAAAAAAACAATCAGAATATAAACAATTCTTTCAAAAAAAAAAACAAAAACAAAAAAACAAAGCTTATCTAAAGGGGAAGAACACAATCCTGAAAATTATATCTATTAATAACAAGTTATTTTCCTTATTCAATATCAAAGAAAATAATTAATTAACAATAACTAATTGACTAATTAATTATTTTATTTATTTATGTTTTGCTAAGTACAATAAATAATTGTTTAAATTATCAACTTCTTCCGAGAATGCATGGGGGAGAAATAGTGTTAACAATTATTTAAGGGAAATAAACCCAACAAATTTAGCCATCTCTGTGAAGACTAGAGTATTACTTTCCCTTTTTGCAATTAAACAAAATAATGAAATACCAGTAATTATAGTTGTCTAATTAGTTAATTTTATCAATTATAGATTCATGTCTTGTCTATGTCAATTAATAAATGTGTGAAGTTACAGACAGACAGAGACAGACAGACAGATGGCATTGTAAAATTTAGGAAATAATTTTTAGAACAATTTTGGCTAATAGATATTAAATTATATTTTTATTTGCACAAAAGAGAATTGTAGTTTCTTTTGTTGGTTCTAAATATATAAATACAAGATTTGATGCCAGCAGAGCGTCTTGCTGAGTGTTATGATTTATAAAAAATTATTTCAAACCATTCAAAACTTCAAACGAAAATTCTGGCTACAGAGAGAAAAAAATAATTTTCAAGCAATGCATGCATACCATTACATATTTAAATGTCAAAGGGTTTACAATAAAAATGTCTTAAATAAAGCTACTCTGGTAAAAAGGAAGACTTTTCATTTTTCTATATAAGAATAACACAGGGTGATTCAAAAGGAATGTGTCGAAATCATCAAACATTTATTCATAAAAAGCATTGTAATAGCCTGTATAAGGAGTCATTTGATACAGGAGTTATCCTTGTTTAACTTGGTGTCAATTTAAATCTGACAATTTCATTTGTCTTTGTAGGAAACGCATCAAAATGATTAAGCATTTATTAATTTCAAAAGCATTGTAATGGAATGAATAGGTAGGTGGTCATTTGATACAGAGGTTATCCTTAAATTGATGTCAATGTCAACTAGCCAATTTCATTTGTCTTTGTAGGAAAATCATCAAAATCATTAAGCATTTATTAATATTAGTTGTCATTTGATACAGGAGTTATCCTTGTTTGACTTGGTTTGGAAGAGTCCTGCTGCTTTTCCTAATGTATGTGCTGCCGGTGGTGGTCACATTAAGCACTTGTAAAGCATAAAATAAAAATTTATGTTATATACAAGACTTTTATCTACCTAGGTATCAATTGCTTTTTTTAATTTTTGAAATATAGTGCAATAGTATAACACAGGAAATGAAGTAGTTATCTTCCTATGATTAATAAAATAAGTTAATTATTTACAAAGAAGAAAACTTACATTCTCAAGCTCATGTCTGATTTCTGGGCTGAGCATCATGAGAGCAATCACAGTTCCTAACACCAGTATTAGACTATAACTTGTTCTGGCAGCCGTAGAATTTTTAAACAAATTAATACTGCAAGCAGCATTTCCAAAACAACAGACCAGCTTGTTGAAAATGTAGAGAATGGAAAGATATCATTATAAATCAAAATCTCAACTGAGTGCAAGATTTGAACTAAAGACACCTTGGTTTGGATCACTATAAAGATACTGACCATTTAGACATTAGCTACTATTCTTAGTAGTATGACTAATTTAAATACCTGTACATGTTGATTAATGTGCTATTGTGAGGATTTAATAATATATATTTTAATTATGCATCTGATTAGGGTAAGATATATAAGAAAAGTTAGTTTAGAATTCGGAGCATGTTGCCAATAAACATATGGCACAGAGCAGGTAAGTTAAAAATTTTTTTTTTTCAAAATAATTATGCTGTGAGACTGACACAGCTATCAATTGTCTTGAATACTGATTCAGAAGCGCAGGCTAGACAACTGAATATATACTGGAAATGTAACTGCGGTTAGCCTCTAAACAAGAGTTTAGCTAGCAAGAGTTAAGTTTCAGCTACTCACTCATAATGCAGCTCATGGGCTCATAAATAATACAAATATATGATGGCGTTTTTTTTTTTTTAAATGTTTTACATGTTATGAATTTTCCTTCAGAGTTGAAGATAATTTACATCCTAGCCCAAACCTCCTGCAGGACATGGGGGATGGCAGCAGGGAGGATATGAACCTGGGACCATTGAGATGACCAAATGACAGTCTAGAATGCAAACCAGGGGTCTTCGTTAATGGTTTAATAATTTATGAAATACAGAAAGATTTAATAACAATTATTGAGGGTAAGGCAAACAAAATGTATTCAATTTAAAACTTGATTAGTGGGCATGAAATTAGGTGATTAAAATAATTTAAAACTAGAATTAAAATAAAATAAAGCTACCTGAAAGTAAGAATACAGCTTGTGTAATCTTGCATTGAATAGTTCATTTTGTTCTCTGGAACTGGCAGAACAACATCTGCCAGCAGCTGAGGTCACTGCCCTTTTTATTCTTAGGAGGAGTGCCTGTGCTCGTGCACATGGTGGATCAACTGGTGGATGTGGTGGTTCTGGTGGCTGTGGTGGTTCTGGTGGCTGTGGTGGTTCTGGTGGCTGTGGTAGTTCAGGTAACTGTGGTGGCTCTGGTATCTGTGGTTGTTCCTGTTCCAAATATATATACATTTAAATTACTCATGTAGGCTTTTTGCAAACTGTACAATTATTGTAATCAATTAGCTCAGGATATTTCTGAGAATTCTAGGTTAAGTGTGACACTATAATATTATTTTAGGTCGATGAGCCATATATCAGATATTAAGCTGATAAGAACAGATACTACACTTTGATCTTAGCAAAAAGGCTGAGAAGCTATATATTATGTAGGTCACAGCTGAGTCTGCGAAGCCATAATATGGGAAATACTTCATTCCTCATTAATCTTTATACTCGAAGATTGGACCTCATTCAACAATTGTAAATATTAAACACATTTAGCCACATCATAATATTGATAAAATAATGAAAATTATGTATCATGTGATAGCCTTACGTATTGCGTAATTTGCAAAGAACATAAAGAGAAAATGTTGTTTGTTTATGTTTGGTGAATTCACCAATGAGGTCCATTATTTATTTTAAGCCTTATTATTATTATGATTTCATCAAGGAAATTATCCTGAAAGCCACACTTAACTGATATTATAATAATCAATTATTGAAAAACATCCCTAAGTCTAAGTAACTAAAATATAATTGTCAACATGTACTAATATAGTAGTAATAACTATATATAATAAGTAGTAAAATAATTAAAAGTAATGTAATAATTAAATGTAGATCTAGTATTTGTAGTAGTAGCACAGTAGCCTGGATTAGCTAGATACTATATAGATCTAGACTATTCTGGACATTCTAGACTCTTAGACTTAGCTATAACTATAGACTATATTATAGTTACAGAATATTATAGATCTATTAATCTAGTAAATTCTAGTATTATTACTATAAAAATATATATAAATCTATATAGCTTAATCGTATCGTAAAATTATATTATTATATTATAGATCTATATAGATCTAACTAGATCTGATTCTTGTAAATCTTGTAATACATTACAACTAGTAATACACAAGACTTGTGACAAGTTCAGAATTAAGTTACATTCTTCACGATTTCAATTTTTTTCACGGTATCATAAAATCATATTCATGCCAATCATGGTAAGTCGCTCGAAACTCGAATCACGACTGTTTGTATGTTGTTTTTTTTTAAATTATTAATAAAATTAATTTATTAATTATAGGCTAATTTTTAATTTATTATAAAATTACCCATTAAATTATTATTAGATCTAGATCTAATTACTTTTTAGTAAATTACCCATGAAATGGGTTGGTAGACATATGACGCGACAGTTTCTGCGTACTAGGCTGATCCGCCATCTTGTTAGTAAGATTACATTAGTTACCTTACTCTGACTATAGACGAGTAGATCTAGGTCTACTACTATCCCTTTTAAGTTTCCAAAACATAATCTCTACCTTTTTAGCCCATTAATTTAAACAAAATGCATAGCTACTGGTGCATAAAAGGGGACTTAAATACTTCAGTAAACAATTAAAGCATCCTTCTTAGACTGAGTCTGTGAGTTGAGTGATGAGTCCGAGTGGTTCTAAGCCTATGCTAGCGTTGAATAGATTACTTCCAAAAGACTTCTCTCTTGGCTGAAAGCAATCAACAGAAAATGATTTACCCCAAAATATGTTGAAGGGAAACCTTGGGTTAAAGTTTGCGAAATCATTTTTAAAAAGTTAGATCTATATAAATCTAATCTAGATTCTTGACCTAGTCGAATCTATCATGTCTATGATAAGAGTAGGCCCTACTAGACTCTATGTGTGTAGATCTGATAGCCTATCTATGTATATTATGTATAATTTATATCGACTCAAGCTCTAGACTAGATCTAGCTTTCTAGATTCTATTATAGACTATTCATTAATACTATCACGATCTAGATCTAGATGCATGTATACTATAGAATATAAGATTTATATTAATTACTAGAGCTAGCTCTACATTGACTAGATTCATGATACAGTTTTTAGTCTAGACTATGAAAACACCTTCTAGATATAAATATACCTTACAACTTGTATTTGATCTACATGTTACTTCATTGTTGTTGTTTTTTTAAATTACTATTTTGACTAGTAGATCTACTAAATGTAGCCTGAGTAGATTTACCTATAAATCTTATATGGTAAGATATATATAGAGCCTAGTCTAGATCTGTAACATATATAACTGGTACTTTTGACCTTAGCCATAGGAGTAAGTGATACTTTATTGTTGGAGCATAGTGATATAGTGATATGAAATCTAGTCATCATACTACTAGAATATATAGTATTCTAGCTTTCCTGACTAACATACTCAAACATAGGTTTCACCAGTCACAGGAGGAAGCACAAAAGCCCAGTGCAAAGCCCTCAACCATGTTGGGCAAACTATAGTATGATCTAGTTAATTTAGACCTATCTACTATTATCTAGATATACTTAAATCCACTAAATTGTATTGTAAAGTTCCTTCCTAGTCCAAACCTGCCGCAGGACAACAGCTAGGGGATGGGAATGGGCAGGGTTTGAACCAGGAACCATCTGTAAGTCTATCGTGCCAAATGTGTGGCTATCAGGCAGACATCTTCATTTGAATTAATAACTGAGATACTTTATATCAAAAATTATTATTTTTTTAAAATATATCTAGTTTTTGACATCCATTGTCATATATACAGTTACATAGAATATATTTTGATCTAGAAAAAAAATGGTTTATTTGAATAAACAAGTTATCCTTAAAGACCTTACAATCTATTAGGCAGATGATGTAAAGGTCACCCTTTTCTGTGGTCCACAGTTAAAGAGGATGTCTTGGCTAGCACGGTACAATGACTAACGCCTTACTTTTTCCCAACTAATGTCAGATAAAATTAAACCTGGGTGGACTAAAGATCCAGAAATTTAAAATACTGGTAACGGTCTTCGAC
The DNA here is from genome assembly GCA_021533235.1 of Biomphalaria straminea. NCBI lineage: Eukaryota > Metazoa > Mollusca > Gastropoda > Planorbidae > Biomphalaria > Biomphalaria straminea. The sequence goes on along the minus strand of JADKLZ010005243.1, from coordinate 5,193,923 downwards.
AAGATTTGAACCAGGGACTTTAGTGAACCTCTTCTGAATGTATAGATCTACAATTTTCTTACTAATAGATAAGATGATACGGTAATAGTTAATTTACAAACAATATTCAAATTCATTTTTTTTATTTCCACAAATGTATGAATGCATTATATAATTTGAATAAATTAATTATATTATATAAATATTTCTCATTGGATTGCTTGGCTTTAATACAGGTGCTGGTAAAAAAAAATGCACTGTCTCACATTTACATATATATATATATATAATTTAACTACTATAATTATGAATACAAAAAAACATGCATATATGTATAATTATGAATGTACCAGTACACAAATTATTTTTTAAACACACATGATCAACAACACAGTAAAATATCTCATTGGAATAACACCTCAAGGTGTTGTCTCATTACTTTCAATAAATGAGCTAAAAGAAAGTAGACTTTATAGTTTCTTTGGATTGAAAAGCCTTTGATTTTTATTTTTAGAAGCGATGTTGTCCACAAGAGAATCAAATTTAACTTTTTTGGTTTTCATTGAAGTGAAGTCAATCTCAGAAACCTTAGTTTGGAAAAATTTTGTAAACTCTAATGGATTCATCTATTAAGATGACACACCTGTAACTGTCTTACTCTCTTTTAGTCTGGTGTTGGCTTCTAGCATAAATAAAGTTGCTGCCACATGAGTGCAGGACTCGCAAGTCCAGTTTGTTTTGTAAAATGTTTTACATGTTTCGGGCAGGGTTTGAACCCGGGACCATCGATAAATCCAAACGACAGTCCAGCGTGCAGACCGCTAGAACAGTGGGCTGATAGAATAATATCATCTTGACTTTTTACTATCCAGGGCTGCAATACCTTTTCTGCTAACAGCTGAGAGTGAAAAACCTAAAAAAAAAAAAAATACCTGTACATATCAAGACATTGGTCTATTATACATGTAAATACCTTTGAATATCAATATATAATATTGAGTATGATATAACAATATTTATTACTTACCATTGCTAGTACAACAGTATGTGGGCAGTTGTGTGGTTTATAAGCCATAACATCTTGAACTCAGCCATTTAGGAACTGGTTGTAAGCTGCTTAACTCTTGTAAGCCTGTAGACATTAAGTAAAAATAGCGTTAACATCTAGACTCTATGTCTATAGACTAATAGAGACCTTGATTCATTGAAGGTTGTAAAAAAAAAGTAGATCTATAGATGTTAAATGTTTAGATATGCTTAAATAAATATATTTATATATTCTATAATATATTTAATATAAGTATATTCAGTATATACTTTGGTCTAGAATCTAGTCTAGATTAGTAGATCTAGAATCTATAGACTATAGTCTAGATTAGTAGATCTAGTTTAATCTAGAATCTAGTCTAGATTAGTAGATCTAGAATCTACTATAATCTAGTCTAGATTAGTAGATCTAGAATCTAGTCTAGATTAGTAGATCTAGAATCTAGTCTAGATTAGTAGATCTAGATTAATCTAGAATCTAGTCTAGATAAGTAGATCTAGACTCTAGACCTAGAATCTAGTCTAGGTCTAGATTTTAGTAGATTCTAGATTAGTAGATCTAGATCTAATCTATAATAGGTCTAACAATAAATTGAATAAATCCACTCCTACCTTGAATTCATCCTTTGTGGCTTTGTCAACTTTCACTATGTGATAGTGTAGACGAAGACGTAGATCTAGTGACCAGTAGTGTAACTGAAAGCCAATCGAATCACTTTCACTGACTTTCAGTATGAGTATGAGTAGAACACTTCACCAAGGACAAGGACAAGGCAAGCTAGATTATAAGTCATAATTATCTGGATAACACAAGTAGGGCAGCAATTCGTTTTCTTTATTACACTGGCTTGCTTTCAAAGTGTAAGGATCAATATTATTTATTTCTGAAATTCTCTTACAATATCTTTCTTTGCTCGACTCATCCATGGTAAGTGCCTATAAAAGCTTTGTTTATTGTGCTTAGAAACCAGATTTTTACCAACAATATGTCTGCCGTGGTCTAATCACGTGACTATGTCTACCAACCCATTACCATTCATACACTCAGACTCAGTGCTAGTTACTGCTATTAATAGTTACAATAGTAGTATACTGTAGATTTATCCTAGATCTAGATGCCTATGCCAAGCCAAAAGTCAGAGAAAAAAAAAGGTTTTAAAATACAGAATCTAGATCTACTTTAGAATTAGATCTATTATAGATCTAGAGATATTTTTCCATGAATAAACCATGACCATATAAATATATGATGATAATGAAAGTACAGATGAGATTTGGGAACATTGTTATTTCCGATAATAAAAGAGGGAATTCCGAAAGTACAGTCACATGTACGCAGAACTGACTATGGCTAAATATAGAGTATATCTATCTATCTAATATCTATCTATGGCCACCTCTGACACCATTGTTACAGATCTATCTATAATCTAGTAGAATCTAGAGTCTACGTACGTATTTTCTATTCTTACAATATTGACAATATAGTCTAATCTAGAATCTAGTTCTATTAGATCTATCCTGATCTCGGGTTAACTGATATTCATATTGATTCTATATAATTTATAATATATTATAATATAGGCCTTATTTAGTTATTAAAAGTTATTATTAAGCCTATAAGTCAAGGCTATATAGTATATAGCCTATATCATCATCATGTACATCTATATCTATTCTACTAAATTCTAGGTTCAAGTTGATGAAGACCATTTTTGACACTTTTGTCTGCACTCATGCAGGTGCAGGTCGCAGCAGGGGGCTAACTTAGTAACCAGATCTAGATTCTATTTAAATAATTTATTAAAATTACCAATCCAAAGCTTTAAAATTTTTTAATACTTATAGATCTAATAGCAGACCTAAACAAAGATCTAGAATATATAGATTCTATATAGATGATAGCAGATCTATATCTAAAAGTTTTAACATTTTATGGCATTTCAAACCGTTTCTCAGTTCTGTGCTTTCGGCGCTTTCGCCTTACTTACTTAGGTCTAGGTCTAGGATTTCAAATTTGACGTTTGGCTGGTAAGATATAGATCTAGATGTATATAGATTATAGATCTATCTATACTCAGCCTATAGCCCACTATACTGACTATAGCAGTATTAGTATAGATAGCCTATTGACCTATTTCTATTGCCCCTATTAACCTAATTTTTAGGCTTTATATAATTAACTAATTAACTAGATCTACATATATAATAGTATTAAAATAATGCTAGTATATATATAATATAAATCATATATGTATACTTAATATCTAGGTCTATTCATAAATTCATACTGTTCTAGATATATCATCTGTTTTGTTTGACATGATTTTAATCTTCATTCAAATTTGATAAGTAGCAAACTATAGCTGGGAGTGGGGGGTTGGTGAGTTGGACTCAACCTGGAACCATCAAAAGCATCTATTGATAGTCCAGAGCATATAAATATCTAGCCATCCTGCTTCTAATTAAGAGTTTATTATTTAGAATTAGGGATTATTTCCTATTCTTTTCTATTACAACTGGATTTGAGATTATATATATAATCTATCTATATAACCCTCCACTTTTAATGGCAAAAATATTGTTGTGTTTTAACTGTCATTGTGCGCTGCCATGGTGAAAGAGCTGAAGTTGCACATTATATTGTGGAGGACAAGAAGGCATAGTTTTGAATTGAAGAGAGAACCTAGTTCACTTATTTGTTGACAATATATATATATATATATTTCCATCCAGCAGTGGGCAAAGTAGCTAATTGATTTAGCGCATGGCTTCCGAACCTGGGGTACTAAGACTGAGATTTTTTATTTTTCTCATTTTTAGGGCACCTATTAGAGTAGGGTGGATGGACTCAGGGGTTTACTAAAAATACAGCAGAAATTCAAAATCCCTGTCTTCACAGAGATCTGAGCCTAAGACCAAGCCGAGCACTTAACCACTCAGCCACCATGACCCTTCTTTCAATACACACACACACACACATATATATATCTATGATATGATATATTTTATATTATATGATATATATATCATGCATCTAGACTAACTTTGATTTTCAAATATCCCCAGATAAGAATTGTAATATTTTATCCTGATCTGTTTGCTTTCAAAGAACATGGTAAAGGACTGCCAGAGTTAAAGAATCCATTATACCACATCAATGCCAATACGTGGACCTTGCCCCCATGCTGTTGGTGATATTCCATGGAAATGGTTTGCAGATAAAAAATGGAGAGAAAAAACGTTCAGAAACCAGCTGAACCGCACAAAATTAGCAGAAGAGGGCTTTTTATATATTGAAAATGAAAACACTATCATGTGCTATCATTGCAACTTGTGCGTGAGTCCCTCTGATAATGTTGAACAGGTTCATCGTCTCAAGTCACCAGAGTGTACTAGTCTAAGTACATCACTGGCCAGAGAGAGCTCTCCACAAGCACAGAGAATCCCTCCAACATCATCAGCAGCATTATCAAATGAAAGACGTTCACAGCCAAGGTCCACAACAGATTCATCTACAAGTCAAATAGCGCCTCCAACACTAGTCTCCGATGATGTAGACTCATATCATTATGCTGTTAGTCAGCCACATCCCTCTGTTATTGAGCCAAATCGTCCTCATCAGCCCATAAACCAGCCTGAGACATCAGTTAATCAGCCCCTCCCACAAATTAGCCAGCTTAATCCTCCAGTTAATCAACCCCATTCTTCAGTCAATGAACTCCTAACCTCTGTTAGTCCACCTATTCTTCCAGAGAATCCACCTCCTCCTCCTCCAGTGAATCCTCCTCCTCCAGTGAATCCACCTCTTCCTCCAATTAGTGAACTTGTTACCTCAGTCACTCCACCCCTTCCTCCAGTGAATCCACCTCTTCCTCCAATTAGTGAACTCGTTACCTCAGTTACTCCACCCCTTCTTTCAGTGAATTCAACCCTTCCTCCAATTAGTGAACTCATTACATCTGTTAATCCAGTTAATCCACCCCTTCCTCCTGTTAATCAGTCTGAGTCTCATAGAGAATCAACATTAACAGGAAATGAAAACAATCACCTTTTCCCAGAAAACAACCAAAGAAGGGATCAGAGGCCACCAAACTATACAGAGCTTGGCATTATCACTGAGCGGCCCAAGCGAAATGAATATGCCTTAACAGTAGAGCGTCTTAGATCATTTGATAACTGGCCACGAGATCACCATATCAAAGTGAATGACCTTGTTGAGGCAGGTTTTTATTATGCTGGTGAGTCATTCTTTTTACTATTCAATATATATATGATTATTATAATTTGAATTTTTTTGTCCTAAAAGGAATCAGCTTTACTATGGTGCATTACTAAATGAGTACAGAGTCAATTTAATATTACAATTTAAGAATTTCATATACACATTTAAGTTTTTAAATCCCCTTCAAGTCAAAGCAGTTTAGTGGGCAGATGATGATGAGCTTTTATATAATTAATGTTAATGAGAAGCTTATGTGATTAATTAGCACAATGAACAACCAACTTAAATTTTTACCAGCTATGTTACTCTTGCTCATTAAGAGCTTTATAAACTTAAGGATTTTAGTCCAGACCTCCACTCACGAATAAACTCCCTGTGATTTGTAATGGAATTTCTTATTCCATTATTAGCACAAAGTTATACAAGTTCTCTTTCTTCCTTAGTGCCATTAGTAAGCATTATCCCTTTCAGACCTTGTGATCTATATGGCAGATGAAGTAAATGTCATCATTTCTGTGGCAGATGATTTATGAGGGTGTTATGTAGCCAACACAATAACCAGGCGTCTTTATTGGTCCCAAACTAATTTCAGGTGGGTGAACAAAGGCGCCTGAAATTCAAAATCCTGGTCTTCACCAGGATTCTTATCTGGAACCTCAATCATAAAATAAACATGCACAACTAAATTAGCTTTGGGCATAATTATATTCTCTTTTGAAGAAGCATCTGTAATTTATAAGAAAAGATGATAAGAATGGCATTTCTAGCCAAATCTATAACACCTAATCTGACTCAAAAATTAATAATAATGATTTTATTTATAAAGCGCTATAAACAAACAAAATGTTGTAAAAACATTACAAACACAAACATAGGACATGACAAACTAATCTAAAAAAGTTCTAAACAGATAAGTCTTAATGTTCTTCTTAAAAGTGGTGAAGCATGTTTATTGACCTTATATCGTAAAACCAAATCAAAACCAATATTTATATTATATCAATCTTAATTTTGATGTTTAAACACAAATGCATATTCAAGGATCATCAATGTTTTATTATCTCCAGGGTTTGGGGACTGTGCTCGATGCTTTTATTGTGGTGGTGGACTCAGAAACTGGGATGACCAGGATGATGTCTTTGTTGAGCATGCAAGATGGTTTCCCAAGTGTGGCTTCATTCGCCAGCTAATGGGTCAAGTGTTTGTGGATACAGTTCAAGAATTAATGAAAACTGAAAGAGTGGTAAGTTGAGATGAAACTTTCAAAGTAATAACCTCGTAAGTAAACTAGAAAAACATTTTTAAAAATACTTTAAAAAACAACAAAGCTTATACAAAGTGTGATGTATCAGTAATTGTATCTAGTTTCGATCAGTCATGTAAGACTAAGACCAAGACTGCTTTATCCATTTGTTGTGATTACGGACTCTTTTCTTTATATAAAGACAATACAATAGAAACATACACAAAATAGTACAGACACAACATAAAGAGTTCATTCAGCGATTACACACAGGCGATGTAATTAAATTTGTAATACATCTAGTGCAACAACAAGAAATCTGTGCAATAAGAAATATTTTTACCAATTGTTTTTGTTTAGCCTTTTTTCATGCCTTTAGCTTTCTCACTATGATCCTATCACTTATCAGGACCAGTTGGGAAAATGGAGAGGGGGGAGAAAGGGGTATCTGGGTGAATTTTACTGTGATAGCTTTTTATAAGTATTTAAGTATTTATATAAAGAAAAGGAGGGAACGTGGCTCAAGCATCCTCAAGCTTACATACTAATCACACTACTAAGTGAGAAGCTTATGAAAATAGAAGATTGTATATTTATCTATTGTTTGTTTCAGCAACCTATAATGTGATTAATTCAGCTAAAACCACCACATCGGTCAAGTACAATTTCTTCTCTTTCTTTCTTTCTTAATATTTAATTACCACTAGCTAATTAACTAATTGGTTATTTTGTTTAGTTGATTTTTGTGTTGTCAGAAAAAAAGAAATAATTGTGCTAAATTTCAGCTTGATCCAAAATTGGGTGTCGGAGAAATAATGTGTGCAAACATTTTACCAGAGTGAGTTGATACAAGCTTTATAATAAACTGGAAAATAAGTAATGAATTAAGTTCAAAGCATTTTTGCATTCTTTTTCTGCAGATATCATATGCTATGGTTGCTGAAAAAATTAAAAGAGTGCCTACAAATTTCCCAGGTAAATAAACAAAGCATTAAAAATAAGAACTTGGCTGTAAAAACTACTTTACATTCATTATTTTGTTTATTTAAATGAAAAGTCTTTTTCATAAAAATCAAACTTTCCTAAGAGTTAGCCCATATTTTTAATTCTTTTTCTATAAAGAAAAATCTGAGACTTCCCAAAATGCAGCTGTGAAAGCAGTCATTGAACAAGGCTATGATGAGAATGTTGTCCTGGAGGCAGCCAAGCACTTAAAAGAAAACAAAAGTAAGTTACCAACATTTAGGCATCTAACAAAAGTCACATATCAACAAACAAAAGTGAGATATGGTATTAACATTTAGGTAACAAAATTAAAGCTGTTAAAAGAAAACAAAAATGGGATATTGACATTCAAAGTAAGTTATCAACATTCAAAAAATAAAACAAAAGTAAAATATCAACATTTAGGCTGTATAACAAATGTAAAATATCACCATATAAGATATCAACATTCAAACAAACAAAAGTAAGAGAACATTCAAGCTACGAAACAAATGTAAGTTATCAACATTTAATTAATAAAGTAAAAACAAACTTGGAAGATGCAAGTAATACTAAATAAAGTAAAAACAAACTTGGAAGATGCAAGTAATACTAAAAATTCCTAGAGACTTCAAAACAATTGTTTTAACATGTTAATTCAACACATAAAAAGAAAGTAACGTACAAGTCCATCATTCTTTTTAAACATATAACTACAGACTAATTATTGATTAATTAATTAATAGATAAATCACTAAATTTATTTGAATAATTTAATTCTGATCATCAGGTTACCCAGAAAAAGCATTATTATTCTCTGTTTCCCCCCATAAAACTCAGATTCGATTCATAATCTTTAGCAATCCTAAAACTATTTGACTGTTATTCTAGAAGTCTTCAACTCAAATAAAGTTTAAAATTCTTTTTTTTATTTAGAAACCATATCAGCAGACCAGATTATCGACTATTTATTAGAAAGAAACATTGATGTTTCACTTACAAGCAGCAACAGATATCCATCAGATTTTGTAGAAACTTGTAGTAAGTGCATTTTTTTGTAGGATTTTTTTTTTTTTAGATAAAATATCTAGTTTATAAATACATTTCCAACTAAAAAATAACTATGTATCTTATGAAATATAGATGGCACTTCAAAAAAGATGATTACATCTTATGCATGTTCCTTGGTAGATGTAGTCATACGTGTTAATCAGTGACTTAAATTCTGCCAAGTCATTGGTTTTCCTGGCTGAGAGGGGCACCCATTCCATGCTCTAATAACACTAGGAAAAAAGGAGCACTTATATATATTTGTCCTAGCTTATGGAACAAGGAATGTGCCTTTATCTTTGTGTCTTTCTGAGTATTTTAGTAGCTTTTGTTTTGTTTTTATATTGTTTTATATATAATTGCTACTTTGTCTTATTGGTCCCTATTTTTGATATTTGCTTGCATTGTAATGCTTTCATTCTGCGGTCTTTGGAAGTGACCTTCAGCAGTTTCATTCTGAAGACCCATGCAGCCAGGTGCTCTCTTCTGTGTCAGCTAAGGCTAGTTGGTGCCCAGCTGCACTGACCACCGTTTAAGGAATGTTGTTAGCATGTTTGTCCCCCATTTGGGATATGTACCCTGTCAGGTGTAAAAATCTAGGGTATGCCGGGTCCTCACCTGACTACTACTAACTTTCTGCCGGGGTTACTATATAGCCGCGGCTCGTCTGCCTTGGCACCCCTAACGACTTACAATTACTAAGTTAGATAACTAAAAATAACAACTGCTACAACTAGAAATGTATACTAGTGAATAACACTGTTATATAACTCAAACAATATTTAATGTAATGAATATGGTATGATCATATGATGAAGCATCACTGGCAAATAACATTGGTATTACAATAGTACAATTAACAAGGTATTTGACGTAACATAGCACACCTCAATATCGGTGTCGCGGTCAATCAGATCTAGCAACGCCAACACCACACACCATGGGTGATGTCAACACAAATCACGGACCAACTCAAACAACTTCGAGCCTGACTCCGCCAAAGCCCCAAGCCTAAGTCCCCAAAACTGGGGAAAACAAACACCAAATCTCAAAGAAGCCGAAACAGCCACCATTGATCCACTCACCGAGGCAACCAAGAAAAAATGACAACAAATCGCACCACCTTAGAAACAGATACTTGCGGCGCTTATGGTGTAAAGAAAAGAATAGCAATCCCAATGTGCATAGACAAGCTGCGCATGACATCCCCCCTCTCCCCCTAACTGGACCTTGCGAAGACAAGTCCAGTCTTCAACGAGACATTGAAACTGAGGTATGTAGACACTGGAATAAAGAACAACAATTAGGAAGCATCGCCACAACCAGAAGCCGAAACAGCCACCATCGATCCACTCACCGAGGCAACCAAGAAAAAATGACAACAAATCGCACCACCTTAGAAACAGATACTCGCGGCGCTTATGGTGTAAAGAAAAGAATAGCAATCCCAATGTGCATAGACAAGCTGCGCATGACATACCCTACCCAGTGTAACTGCCGGACCATAAAAAGTTCCTCTATACTGTCCATATCAGTGTTTGCAAAGACATTGCTGTTTGTAGTGTGGTCTTGCCATTGTATGTCCATAATGGAGCGCAAACATCTTTGGTGAAAGCGTTCAAGTAATCTTAGTTGCTTTCTAGACCAAAAGAAAATCCTCAGCCAATGATAGGCGCAGACAGCAAAAAGAAAATCTTAATCAACCACCAGCGGATAATGGTTATGGGAAGATATGTAGGTCACAGCTCGGATGTGTGTATTGTGTATTTACATTAACATAGTACAGATAAAGAGATAGAGCAACAAAGAGAGATGGTTTGCTTTATAATTACACTAATTAGGCAGTGCAATGCATGGAGGATAAAATTTATAAAAATAAACTTTTTTTTTACTTAGTTTTTATTTTTTTTTTTACTTTTAAGTATGCTTTAAAAGTTTATGTTTCCAATATCATATCAAGTTTGTATCTAAATTTATTTTTGTTTTACTTTCACTAAAAATTGTTTTTGAATATTAATTTTAATGTATTTTTCAGTACAAAATCTGGAAGAGGTAAAAAAGGAAAACACTGATCTCAGGCAGCAGACTGTGTGCAAAATATGCATGGACAAAGAAGTGGCCCTTGTATTCCTTCCGTGTGGACATTTTGTGTGTTGTGTCGAGTGTAGCCAGCCTTTAAAGAACTGTCCACTCTGTAGGAGCCTTATTAAAGGAAGTGTCAGAGCTTTTCTAAGTTAAGCTGAAGAAACATGAAAATCAAATGAAACAAACAGATATCCCGTGGCAGCAGGATGTGAAAAGAATTAGACAGATGAATGTGTAGATGTTAGTGTTTAATTAGGTGAATGTTCTTTTGCATTGTTGCTTAGAAAAGAAGTATTGAATACAATATTAAGTATTCGGTAGTAAGTATATATGCAATGTTTTGATCTCAGTTACTATTTTTTGTTCAACTAGCCAGGCTTTTGTTGAAGATCTGTAGGCTCTTTTTAGTCTGCGCCAGGACAAAATAGTGTGCTGATTTTTTCATCTGTTTCACACTGCCATACAGTCTTCACTGGAGGCGCGGTGGCTGAGCGGTAAAGTGCTTGACTTCTGAATTGGGGGTCCCGGGTTCGAATCCTGGTGAAGACTGGTATTTTTATTTCGGAATCCTTGATCGCTTCTGAGTCCACCCAGCTCTATTGGGTACCTGACATTAGTTGGGGAAAAGTAAAGGCGGTTGGTCGTTATGCTGACCACATGACACCCTTGTTAACCGTAGGCCACAGAATCAGATGACCTTTACATTATCTGAAAGGGGAAGTTTACTTATAGTCTTCACTGAGTTTTTGTGAAAGGGTATGTCTGTGGTGGTTCCTGATGGTTTTTTTGTTTTGATTTGCTCTAGCAGGGCATTATTTGTAACATTGGGAATTTTTATATATAAAATGTTAATATAGTAATGAATAAAAGTTTCGACATGCATTACTACAAAGCAGAATATAAAAGAAACACAAGAGTTACACCTTTGCCCCTGTTTAGTTGAATCACATATTCTGGTTCACTGAATTGTTTAAAAATTATAATAATTAATTATACACAATATCTCAACTGGTCTATTATATTTTTAGACAAACCTAAACAATGCAAAAGAAAAATACTGTCAGAGAAAGTATATCTTGAAGCATTCCCATTTAACATAAGCATTTTAATTTAAGCATGGAGGACCATTGAGGACCATGGTCCATAAACCATTCTTTACTATATATTACTGGATTGAAATATTGAAAAAACCCTGGACAAGATGTCCAAAAAGCCTTTTTTTTTAATTAAAGTTATATGGGGAGTTTTTGGGGGATTCCCAGATTAGAGGAATAGTTTGAAGTCCAACAAAACCTAATGGTTAACTTAACATCTGTTAAGACAAAGTAACTGATGACACTAGATCTACTTATTTTGCCCTCCAAAGACTATAACTAAAAATGGCAAATTATTAATTAATAAAATCAGAAATTTGTATATTGCATCTTTTTAATTTAAGACTAATGACGTGTATATTTAAATTTATTTACACATTACAATGTGTTTACACATTTTCTGTACAAAATTTTTTTCAATTAAAATAATGCAATCAACACAATATCTATTTAACTTATATATTTCTTAATTTATTTAAATAATGAAACTACCTTTTTTGGGGGGAGGCTGAAGATGAAGTCAAAATTATATATTAAAACCACTAAGAATGTTTGCTTCTGTTATAAAGATGTTAAATAAAAAATAGTAGGATTTGTTGAAGCTCAAGTCATATTGTGAAATAGCTGGTCCTTTTACATCCTGGTTACAACCCAGTTATCTGATGACCACAAAATCAAATGAACTTTTTCATCCTCAAGTCTTCTAAAGCACATAAGCAAATGATCATGCAGTGAATGGTCCAGGCATTAAGAAATTAAGCACATCATACACATCATTACATAAGTTTTATATCAAAAGGGTCAACATTTTCTTTTTTCTCAGTTTTAAATTGCAGAACTGAATTCATTGAAGTTGAGTAAGTTTCAACACCCAGGTCTTCAAAGCCTGTAAACAAAAAAAAAAAAAAAAGAAGACATGAGTCGCTAATGTTTGAATATAATTAATTTGTTGTTCTGTGCCCGTCTTTCAACTTATTTCTGAATCCGCTTAACCAGGCATTTTGAATTGGGATTCTAGTGAAGGATGATGGAGTTTTTAGAATGTCTATTCATCATTAGTCTATTGGATTAGACGTTCACTGGTCATATGAATCATTTGTTATCAGTTTGTTACAGCCTATCAACTTTTTTTATCTTATTAGATAGTTATCTTGCAAAAATGTTTACAAAAGATATTAAACCTAATAAAAGTATCTTGCATAGAAATATATAAAAATTATAATTCCTCAAAGTAAAAGAACGCTTATATTTTACTTTGATGATAATAACATAGTAAAAACGTGGTAACTGAAAGAAGCAAGGATATGTCACAAACTGAAAATAAATTTGCAAAACTAAATCTAAAAGAGACTTTAGCAATTTACATCAGCAGACCTTTAGTACTTCAAGAATTGTTTATATTTTTTTGTGTGTGTTATTTATAAAGAAAAACTGCTTCCAGACAAACGTACCATAACACCATCATAAACAGGAGCACAAAATTCCTTCACAAAACTCACATCCAGTTCACATGCTAATCCCATTCGTCTGCTTTCAGAGAGTGAGAGGGAACCATTAAAGTTAACAAAACAAAGGCGAGTCGTTAGTTCATCGATAGGTCTCATGTGGTCAGGTCCACCTGGCATCAGCTGTTTCATATTCAAATATAAACAGAAACTTTCATACAAAAAGGAAGCACAACAATGGATTTCTAATACATATTATTACTTTACTTATTAATGCTATGTACATTCTGCACAAGAAATGCAATGTTACCTTTCAAACTGTTTCAAAAAAAAAAAGAGCATTGCTTCAATCTATTGTGAAAATTTGTTTTACACAATTACATGAATTTTGGGCAAGCAAGATTAAAAACAGAAAAAAAAAGAAAGTTTTGTTCCCACCCTTGTTTGTAATTACCTCCCTTGTTAATGTTACTTCCCTTTACTTTATTCCACTTTTCAAAAATTTTGATCATGAATAAAAAGGTAATTTAAAAAAAGCATAACCCAGCTTAAATTATTTTACCTCTAACAATCTTTACATCGAATTAAAAATTTCAAGAATCTAGTTCTGAAAATAATTGAATATTATTCAGAATAATTACTTTTCTTCTTATTTGCACATTATTCAACCTTTTGGTCACCACAAATGTGTTAATTAGTGATTCATAATTGTCTTCATGCTGTATTAATTAAAGTACTACATCTATAGTGACATTCAATGATTTCCTCATGTTATTGTACATATCTCCAAAAAATAAGGATCTAAACTGGACCAGTTATAGTGTTGCTTTACTAAACATAACACTAAACTGATCATAGGCCTTATTGCTAATTTTTGATATAGTTATTAGATTGGATATTTATCACTAGTACCGCTCATTAAGTCATCTAGGCAACAGTATTTTCATGCACTATTCTTTTTCATGAAATATCATAACCCAAATTACTAAAGTAATGAGTGATTTAGCTTTAGCTTTAGATTTCATATTATTTCCTTCATTAGTCTTTTTTTTCTATTTCATTTGATCAAGTTTGTAAATATTATTTTTAAAAAATAAATTTCCTTAAACAAACCTAAAGAGGATTCTGTTTGGACTGGATAGTGAATGATCTGAGTGGTATGGAGTGGAGAAGCAAGTCCATAAAGAACATAAATATGTATTATAGGAAGAGAAGAAATGTGTTACATCATGGTATTTAGTGAAAATGAATACATTGAATACATTCATGCAGGAAAGAATTATAAGACTATAAGGAAGACAAGAGGAATACATTTTAAAAAAAATAAAAAAACTGACTGCAACATGGGCATCTTTAAGGATCAGTTCACACATCTGTTTGCAGGAAGTAATACCACACTTGGCCAGGGCTGGTTTGACGACCTCAAAGTTTGGGAACATGTAGTAGCCACCTTTTGGCTCTACCACCTTCACTCCAACAGATCGTAGTTCACTAGTTTTAACATTGTAACGAAGAATTGCATAATGAAAAAATGCAATAGCAACATTGCAGTCTTAAAGTATATTTTTGTGTTATTTTTTTATCTAGTTTTTTTTTCTATTAGCTTGCACAGTAAACATTTTTGAGGATGAGATTACTGAGTGGTTAAGTGGTCATCTTTCAGGAGGTTGTTGGTTCAAATGGGGGTGGAGTTACCTAAATTTGTATCCCTGATTTGAGTTCTAAGATCACAGCTCTAAATGGATATAGTCTCTGCTAACTAAAGTAGTAGGAGTTATTGCCAGTGTACCAAGATATCCCTTTTTTTAACAGCTAGACAAAAAGATGATTTACTTTTTATCATTAGCCTTTTGATTACTGGTCTTGAAGGATTTTTTTTTCATATGATATGGCCTCTTTCAGTCACAAAACAACTATGGATAATCTCTTGGAAATTGGCTGCAGCCTGCAGTTGGAATGATGTAAATTTTTTCATATACTTTGTTTATATGCCAGTTGTTGTAAAAGTTGTACTTTTGTTGCTGTTGTATTTCTATATATATTGGCTTTATGTTTGTTTGTTTTTTGACAATGGTCCATAAATAAATTATGAACATGATTTTAAAAAAAAGCTATTAATGGTCAAATTTGGTTAAAAGAGGAATTCATTGCAGCTTACTGAAGGAGCTTCTCTAACAAATCTAAAATTGTTTTAGGCCTACCTGGTACAAAACTGCCCCACTAACTTCATAATTCTAGTTGTGTGTTGAATGTATTCATCACATGCTGGAAAATTGGTTAACACCTAAAAGATGACAATTTGAATCATTACAATAAAACAAATTATATTTCAAGGATGGAGGCTTATTCCAAAGTATAATAACTTTTAAAAAAAAAAAAAAGAAAGCAAATAAATCTTAAATCAAATCTTAAATCAAATTCAACATCTTTTAGTTGAAAAATAGTTTTTGCCCTAACCTTTAAAGCACAAGGATAGGCTATTTCACATAGGAAATCTCCATCTAATAAAGTCTACATTAAAAATAATTAATTTTATTGTTTTCAGCATGAACTTTATCCACATTTTAATACAGCAGTAGCACAAAATGTTGTATCATAAAAAATAACTATAAAAAAGATATTTCTTTAAGGTAGTGTTTCCCAATCTGTGCTCAGCAGAAGTCTAGTGCTCCCCAAGGCCTTTAGAAGTGTTCTACAAGCTACTGGAAAAATTAACTAGTAGTCCACCACATAAATTGATCTCTCTAAAAATGTAAGCAAAGTGCTCCACTAAATACTCAAAATGTGCAAAGTGTTCCACTAA